>JACCGJ010017255.1:0-16721 GCA_013407085.1 Atriophallophorus winterbourni
AAATGCGAATTTTTCATTCACGCCCTCAGATTTAGCCTATCTACATGTGTGTGGGCACATGAGATTGACTTGGTTGGTCTTGCCAGCCATATCATACAAAGATTTACGAGTGTAAATCTTGTATAGCATTTCTCCACTGTGTCAACGCATGGGGATCCCGATCGAAATGACTTGAGTGCATACAGAATGATACCTTTCCAGTATGGTGTGTGTGTGTGTGTTGGAAATGCAGGCAACTGCGGTTTGTTTTATTTCATGCATATACTAATTTCAACGGTTTGAATTTAATCTATTATGTTGCATGAACACTGAAATTGAGATTGTCAATTAGAACATCGAAGCAGTGCCTGTGTTTCCGTAGACAGTACTTCGTCAGCTAATTCGAAACAGTATGCTGACTAACCTAATAAATGAAATGTTTATCATGATGTGACCTTCATCTAGCGATGGTACTATTTGGGAGGCAGTAACGTCAAAGTGTCAAGGACTGCTGTTGAAATTATTTGGATGCGAGTTAAACATTAACTAGATAAAATTGGGACAAACTTGATTCTCAATTAAACTTGATGAACTCATAATGCGTGCGACCCAATGGACATTTGAGTATTTACCACTGATTCAGTGTCATTCAGTAGACAAAACAGCATTATATTATTGGTGTGGTCTAGCTGTAACCTTCATCGAAGGAATTGTACAACGAAAGTTTGATTCAACATCTTCAGCGCTTGACTCACGCTCAACAAGGAACAATACCTTTTTGTGGGTGATTTTAAACTGCCTACCCTTTATTCTAGGGAGGATCACACTCCGCAAACGCTCGAATACCGATTAAGAGAGGTATCAGCTCCAGTACCATTATACAACCATGCTTAGGAATGCACTCAGAAAAGGGGCTCTGATCTTCTCCCGTTCTTCAGTTTGCTGATATCATCCGTGTTAACATTGGTGTTAACTTCGTTTTCTTGTTTGAAGCAGAAAGAAAATGTGGATAATGTTGAAGCTAGTAGCGTAGATGCTTTACGCTACTTTAACAAAACTTTACGAATTGACAAACTTTTAGTTTGCAACGCAACAAAGTGACTCAACTTATTCGAGAGAATAAAAAGCGCGCTAATTGATGTGGTTGTCAAAAATATAAGAAAACCCTATTTTCTATACAAATTGATTAATGCAAAAGCAATTGCCAGAGCGGTATTTTCGCCGACCAAAATGTTTAAAAACTTAATCAATCGGAGTTGGAAAATGCAAGTGCTTTTATGATTTATTACTCAAAAGTCTTCATACAAAATGTATCAGTGGAAAGTTGTGAGTATTCAAGCAATTGTTATTGGCAAGGTCATGGATCCTAGAGTCTCAGACAGAATGGTCTCACACCTTGCAGTTCAATCTCGTCAATTTTGCCTAAGGAATCTTCTCACACCGTTAAACGGGATGGCGGAATATTTAGATGGAGGTAATTGCATTGACCTTTGCTAATTGGACATTTCTAAAGCTCGTACCCGAGTTTTATTACCATTTACTTCTACAAAAACAGATGCGTTTAGGAATCTGTGATGCACTCTTCTCGTTGTTGTACAACTACTTGTCAGATCATTACGCAACAGTTATAGAAGATGGAATGTTATCAAATAAAACTAGAACGTGGCATGTGGACATACCTTGTCCCATTGCGTACAAAGTTCTCGAATTTATAGTCTGTTTGCAGTGCATGCTATACTTTTCTGGGATTCCCTACGTCAAAATGTGTTGGACTATTCTTGCCTGGGGAATTTAAAGTAAACTTGGACTTATATATGCAAACTAACATCATTCCTGAGCCATATATTCAATATATTCTACTTGCTATACAATATATTTTATCACACTTTATTTCATACCGTAATCTTGTGGTGCTGTTAAGTGTTAGCATTTTTAAACATTAATACTGAAATCATCGAATTCTTGGATTCTCGAGTCACTAAGTTCTCCAAGGGTAAAATGCATCAAATATTTTCGGATCAACTGAGGTCAAATTTGGACGTGCACTTTAGAACAAAGTACGAGATACCGGGACTTGCAGTGAAACGTTTGACCCAAAAACGTTTGCTAGTAAACTGGATCGCATGTCAATCAGTTAATACGCACAAGAAAAATCGTTCAGTCGACAAATTGTAACTCGATGTCGGGACATGTTTATGATTTTTTAAATTGGTGGTGAAATTATTGTAACAGCTGAAAATTCGTGTGTACGAATAAAGTCAATTTCTTCTTCTTCTTCTTCATTTGTATGAACACAATTTTGAATTTTGTTTCCAACAATGAATATTTCATTTTTAAAAAGTTTGAATCTAATTATTTTCCGTCTCTCAGGTAAAATATCATAGAATACCAGTCTAGATTCAAGCATTTATGTTTTTAGAAGCTTTACCTGTACAACAGCATAGGATTTTCGTATAAGATATATATATATATATATATATATATATATATATATATATATATTGGACATATAAATTGGATATATTTATGCGTAGTAATTTCACCTTATGTCCCTTTTATATAACATGATCTTTATCCAAAACAAAATTTTTTTCATCATTTATATATAAAGTTGAGGCGTCGTGAAAGTCGACACTTGGTGTAGTTAAAGAAAATGTCATCTTTTGTCTCCGTATGGTGGGAAAATATTCTTTTCGATTAAGGTCATTTTATATAAACGGGACCTACGGTGGAATTATAACGCATAAATATATCCAATTCATTCCTGAAAATCCTCTCACTAGATGATTGTACAACATCTGACGGTAGGAAGTTCCATAAGAAACAGAATAGAAGAACCGACGGCAGTTCTGGTGAGAATGTGGAATATCAAATGCCAGTGGGTGAATACGTGTGGCATGGCTTGACGGGAGGTGTAATAGATGCCTTAGAGGATGCATCTTTGAGTTAGTTATTTTATAAGTTGCGATTCGATCCAATGAAACCCGTATGCGAGGCAGTGTATCCAAATTAAGATGAACCAGTCGATCCTCACATGGTAGTTTATGGAGAAATCCAACCATTCTTGTTGCTCTGTGATAAATCCTCTCGAGCAGCTTGTTATCCTTTTGTAGCCATGGTGACCAAGCTTGCACTGGGTTAATATACGTATTTATGAGCATGGAGAATGTTTCACGGGAGAAATCTCCGAAAATACACCGAATAGTAGGTAGCATGCGGCTAGTTCGGATGTGCACTGCTTGGCATTGTATGCTGTTTTTGAGACGTCCACTAAACAATACGCCAAGGATCTTTTCTTTTGTTGTACATTGCAGTTGTTGCGATCTAAGGTTGTAGTCGAATTGGAAACCTTTAACTATTTGCAAAATTTTGCACTTTTTAAAGTTGAATTGAAGCTTGATTCGCTCTGACCAGCTATTCAACATATCCAAATAGCTTTGTAATTGCTTAGCATCGTTCTCAAAGTGAACCATTTTGGTTGTGACCAGTTTCGGAAGGTCGTTGATGTACCGTATTTTTCGGACTATAAGGCGCACATAAAAACACTAAGTTTTACGAAAAATTGGCAGTGAGCCTAATATTCCGGTGCGTTTTATGTAAGAATAAGCATGTTCACAGTGTGAACATATAGTATTCGTGCATAAAACGCACCGGAATATAAGGCTCAGTGCCGATTTTTCGTAAAAATTAGTGTTTTATGTGCGCCTCATAGTCCGAAAAATACGGTAGTCGAAAAAGAGAATCGGACCAAGTTTCGAACGTTGTGGGACACTGTTAGTTGCTTCGGTTTCCCTAGACATCACAACATCGATACATACAGTTGCCTTGCAATCAAAAAGGTAACTTTTTAGCCATGTAAGAAGGCACCCATTAGGACCAACATCCTGCGTCTTGCTCAGAAGTATAGAATGGTCCACGCGATCAAATGCCTTCGATATGTCTAAGTAAGACGCATGTACGCATCTACCTCCATCCACTGCCTGCGTCCAGTCGTCGATTGTCACCAGCAAGTTAATTAAGCAACAACGAGACTTACGAAATCCATGTTTCTCTCTGGACAACAAGTTTTGGATTTTAAGATGACTCACAATTCTTTCGCACACAATTCGCTTCATAACTTTTGAGATCACTGGAAGGAGTGAAACATGCGGTAATTTGCTTGGACTAGAATGATTTCTGTCTTCCAGTATGTCAGTACAACAACCTCCATGAAAGAGTGATTAAATAAATCGAAAAGTGGATCATACAAATACAGGATTGCAGGTGTGATTCTGTCAGCTCCCATGGACTTGTTGATATTCAACCTGTGTTGCTAGTGCTGTACTTTTTCAGACTTGATATATCGTTTATAGTCTCAGACACAATTGGTGTTGACAATTCTAATGGTAGATTTAAGATTTTTGTTTGAAAAAGCATTTTGGTTTTACACTAACCATTGAGTTAAAATTTGAATACTAAAATATATACCTATGAATAATATGATTCCGTCCTGTTAGCTTGGGTAACTCAGAAAAATTATTTGGTAATCAGTGGGAGTAATATCGGAGATTAGTTCTCAACGTCATGCTTTGATTTAATTAAATCAACAGTATTGGAGTTTGCCAAAATGGCAGGTAAAGAATTTTAAACAAGAGACATACACAATGAAGAAATCTACCTAGAGTAGTTCCGTTTTAGCTTGCTTGAATTTGTTCTCCGAGCTTGTTGAGTTTGAATCGGACGTTTCGTTGCCAGACTAGGCAACACCTTCAGCGATTGTTGGCAAATTGACTGCTCGAAGTAGCACTGATGATGGTATTTGGCCGGCCGAACATTGGTCACGTGATCGCATCTGGCAACGAAACGTCCGATGCAAACTCAACAAGCTCGGAGAAAAAATTCAAGTAAGCTACAACAACGACCCGAGCTACAAATATTCCAAACAGTAGTTCTGTTTGTATTGTGGAATACGCAATATGCAACAATCTCCTCGGATGTTGTTAGCGATTCAGACGCTCAAAGCTAAATACGTTTCAGAAACGAAATTTCTTTTGAAGCCTTGGTGCCCAGAATAGTCTAGAACCGAGTGTTAATCAAAAGACTAAACTAATCTGGGGGAAACGTGTAAGCTCCCTCGTAACATGTTCAGCATACGAGGAGTGATTTTTCAAACAACTTCACATCACAGAGCATTATTTAACCTAACGTTTCAAGGAGACCAATCATGATAATTGGGCCAAAATTCTCATCGTATATAGTAACATGAACTGAATAATATATTTAACAAAATAAACGAGCAACTCTTTTAGGAAGAATAAATATTTTACTACCTGTAGGTCCACAGTTTATGTCTGGGTACTTGAATTTCATTCCATTTCACGCAGAAGCATGTTTTTCTTCCCAAACTACGAATAATCTGATCCTATTACACGTACAGTATATGATGAAACTGCACAAAATCATAGGTGAGTAAACAATTCATGTTAATATGTTTCGCCATGTGATATCCCGCTTCATCACCTAAGCAACCCGAATGTTTTATGACTGTACCTTGGATGGATGGCTACAAATCACGCTTTGCTTACCGTGTTTTCACTTTTCAAGCTTGCAGAAACGTAACATTGCATATTTTATACTAACATGCTAACAGTATTGTCACTGGAAATAGATTCAATGTGATTAATGCACAAGATATCACGAAATAAATTTCACGAATGTATGCTGACCGTGATCGAATCAATAAACAATGTAGAAAACAAATTGCTGGGGATAATTACGCTTGGCATTTTATATGTAAACCGCTGTTTCCACACGAAAGACTGACGGGTATGTTTTAAAGATTTTGCTTGATATGTTTAAATTTCACGTCAATCTTTCTAATATTTTTGTATTTGCATAGAGTTTTCAGATTCTAGAAGATATCATAAGACGTTTTCCAACTGCGGATTATTAAAATGCATGAGCAATCATGTCACATAATCTTTTCCGTCAAGGAATTTTTTTACCAGTTACGTAAGTTTCAGCATATTTCGTGTTTCAAGCGTCACGAACTAAATATACATTGCAAGTAGCTAATTCAATTCAATTCAATTTTAATGGTCTAAAAAGCATTTAGCTTTACAAAAACCACAGAAAAATATGGAAATTTACAAATAACATATCTCAGTAAAAACGGGATTTGTTTGCTTACTGAACAGTTCGGAAATCAGGTAAAAATCCAAATGATAGAAACTGTTTTCACTCAGTGGAATGGCACATGTATGCCCATGGGGTCGAGATGATTTGATGTGTGAGTTCAAATTTATTAGGTTGTGGAATACATAGTCTCAATGTTCGGATGGGTCGACAGGAATTTGTCTAAGCTGGATTCGAATATATCCAAGTTGGGTGCATGTGCAACATTCGAGGGTTGGGAGTTCCAAGTGAAACATACACGTACAGAATAAAAATATCTTAGACAGTTCAGGCGGGAATGGGGCACGACCAGCACATATTCATGGGTCCAATAATTCCTCGTATCCCTTCGCGTGAATAAATCCTGCAGAGGATGGATCGGGGTGTTAAATGTTCCGTAAAGTAAGATAAGGTCTCCTCTGATTCGTCAATAGGGAAAATTGAACAGATTCAGTTGAGCTATCCTTTCTTTATATGGTTTGTTTCGGATGCTGAGAACTAGTTTTGTATAGCGATGATAGAATCGCTACATAATTTCCACATCCTTCTTGAGCCACGGAGACCATGACTGCACACCGTATTCTGTGACTGGTCTCAAGTATGCATTCATGATCCTTGGGAATATCTTGGGAGAAAATTTCCAAAATACCCGTTTGAGTATATTTAGAACACGTGTTGCTGTTAATTTGAAATAATGTTCTTAAACCGGAGCATATCCAGACACCCAAATCTTTTTCTTCACTGCAATTTTCAAGAACATGCGATCCTTTGTGATATGTGAACTCTACTTGATTCCCCACATTCATGATCCAACATTTGTTGAAGTTAAACGGCAGTTTGTTCTTTAACGACCAGCTGTGAGGCGTATCAAGATCCTTATGTAATAGCAGACAGTCTTCTGGACTACGAATGCTGCGCCAAATCTTTATGTCGTCCGCAAATAACGAAATGTTACATCCAACATTTTCTGGAATTTTATTGACAAAAACCAGAAAGAGGATCGGACCAAGGACTGAACCTCGGGGAACTCCGTTATTTGCTGCGATTGGTTTGGATAATGCACCATCAACACGTACCTGGGTAGTGCGATTTGTTAGGTAGTCATTCAGCCAATTCAACAACTTTCCAGTGATATCATGGCTGCAAGTTTCTGCAGTAGTATGGAATGATCAACAGGATCAAATGCTTTTGTAATATCTAAGTAGCAAGAGTGTATTGCTTGTCCTTTATCTACCGATTTTGTCCAATCATCTAGCGTTACCAGTAAATTAGACAAACAGGAATAATTTCGTCTAAATCCATGCTGGTTCCTCGAAAGCAACTGATTATTCTCGAAATGTCTCATTAGATCGTCAACAGTGAGTCGCTCATGTAATTTTGAAATCACTGGTAACAGAGTAACGGGTCGGTAATTGGAAACATCGGAGCGATTTACACCTTTGTGAATTGGAGAAATTATTCCGCGTTTCCAATCTGTAGGAATCAGTTCGCTTGCCAGTGTTTGCTCGAAAAAGTGAGTGGTTTGTATAGCAAACTCGCAAATTGCTTCAATATTTTCGTGGTTATTCCGTCGGCCCCTGGAGACTTTCCGGTTTTTAAGATTAAATAAACCTTGGAGGACGCGTTTCTCAGTGACACTTATTTCACTTAGGGCAACCGTGTTTGAAAGTGTTGGATTTGGGCTGTTTATTGCATGTTCTATCGGGTTGAATACCGATGAATAAAACGTGGCTAAAGCATCAGCAGTTTTTGCTGCAGTTGTTGTTGGTCCAGCTGATGTGTTCACGGACGCTACTCCAGGTTTCAACTTAGCTTGATCGTTAACCATACGATATAGTATTTTGGGGTTTCGCTCCATCATGCTTGATATCACTTCTTGGAAGCACAACTTGTCTTGGATGACAAATTTGTTTACTTTGTTCCGCAGTAAACGGAATGTTTCCCAGGACTCGGATGATGGGTTTTGCCGATGATGTCGCCAAGCAATGTTTCGTACCGTTAACCACTTACAATTTCGGCTTCTTAATTTAAATTCAAAGTTTTTTCTTGAGTTCCTGAGGACAAATTCGGAGCTCACTTCGATTGAACTTTTGAGATTAGATATTAGCCATATCCAAAACTCATGTACGTTGCTGGTTTTCGGTTGGCAGTTAAACGTGTTTTTCAGAGCATCACTCAACGCCATAGTGTTGATCCGCCTAACTCTTTTACGGGCATCATTTGTTCTTGCAGCTTCAAACAGATAGTCAAACTGGATGACGACGTGATCACTTAGTCCCAGTGGACTTTCGTAAGCAACGTTATCAATGTCATGTTCATTGCTTGTCAGAACGAGATCTAAGAGTGAGGGCAAATCGTTTCCGCGGTATCGGGTATTACATGTAATGTGGTTATAAAGAGGAATATCGTCAAACAACTCACTGAATGCGCGCTCGAGGGAGTGTTCTGGGTAAATGGTACTGCTCTGCAGATCCGGTCAATTGAAGTCACCCATAATAAAAAATCCACAAGTGTATCTGTAATTAACCATGCGAATTTTATCAAGTAGAGCCAGATTGTAAGTTTCCTGTGCAGACGGTGGGCGATATACTACTTCCATGCAATTATGTGCATGATATTATATATCAGTCAACCGCTTTACTCTTTCGTCCATAAGTGGAATGTGTTTTTTAATTGATGAGCTATCAAGCTGCAAAAATCTGTTGTTCTTTATAGCATCATGTCAATTTCAACAACAATGGTGTTCGTGCGATAAACGTATCTGTCCCACAATTTCAGAATTACCGAACATTTGGTTGTATTCTGACCTTATCCATTGAATACAAACAGGTGGGTTCCCTATTAAAACTAATCATTTTCGTGAACTTAAATTTTCAAGCAACGCCGTGTTGGCCTTAACTAAGGAGTGACCTCAACCGAGCATAAACTGTCACGCAATTTGTTACAGATGCGCCCAAATATTCTCCGTTGGAATTGTTCTAGAAATGTATTTTTAAGCGCCATGAAAAGATGTAACAAATGTCTGTTGGTGTGAAAGATCTGATGTTTCCTGTCATTTGTGATCGCTTCTATGTATCTTGAGTGAAAAGGATAGATTGGTCTGATTGCTCGGTTAATCCATGTCTAAAATTAGCGAACAATGGCTTACCAGAGAAAAACATTTGAATTATTATTTTCTTAAAGGCCACACACAAAAATGGATTTGGAATTCTCATCCGGTAAATATGTAAGACACATGTAACCAAATAAAATATTTGTTTTATATTGAAGAACACGGATGTGTGAAACTCAACGATTGAATAAATAATATCACATTTTAAGAAGAGCAACTCTAAGAAAGGACCGAAAATCCGCATTTGCAAGCATTCATATCACACACCAATCGCGAACAGTAGGAACAGGATCCGAATACGAACACTATGAACAAAAGTTTGAATATTGAAGCCACTGGTTGGAAAGGCTCGCACGAACAAACGGTTTAATCATGTGTTCACACACTAGTAGCTGGATTGAACCCATGGGCTTGAAACGTAAACTATATTTGCATACATTTCCATCAAAATCAATCGAGCTTAGAATAACGCGTTTCATTGACCAATTTACAAATTGGTTCACATGTGTGTGAATGTGTAAAACGGCAAAAACCAATACAATGGACCTTTTACAACGTCTTGAGGGATTAAAATGGATCACTCCCTGATTGTGTGTTTTGAACATGCAGGATCGTGGTGTGAACTTTGTTATATGAACAAAGGATTACTTGAAAGCCACAGTCTAAAAGGGATGTTACAAAGTGCGTAATTGTGTCGGGTGTGAGTCTCACAACCGAATCCAACGGTGGCATACTAGCGCAACTTGTTTACGATTCTTCCACTATGTCAAGCACATGTGAATCCTGATTATATTGTTCACAAATGATGAGTGCGAACAGCACGAAACTGGTCGTGGTGAGTGTGTGATGGAAATGCATGCCAATGTGCTTTTTAGTTCAGAACCATGGGTTTAAATCTTATCTACACGATTATGGGATCATGTGATTAAACATGTTGGTCATCCAAACGCTATCCAACTGTGACATACATGCGCAACTTGTTTACCATTGTTGCACTATTTCAAACGCATGCGGATCCCGATCCTACTGTAGCTAACTGATGAGTGCACACAGAACGAAGCCGGTAGTGCGGTGTTTGTGTGTGATGGAAATGCATGCAAACGTAAACTGGGTTTGAACATGTGAGTTTGAAACAAGAAGCTCATTTGCAACCATTCCCATCACACACACACACCACGACTGGTTTCATTCTGTGTGGACTCATCAGTTAGGGACAATATGATCAGGATCCGCATGCGCTTGAAACAGTGGAGGAATGGTAAACGAGTTTCGCTGGTATGCCGCTGTTGGATAAGTTTGGTACAACCAACCTGTTTATAACCGCCAAGAATGCTTAGCCGTGTGTGATTCTAAAATTGAACAGTGTGGTTCTTTGCAAGCATCCTATTAAACAGTGACATACAATCATAACCTTCCTTAACACCTTCCTGTATCACAAGACTCAGTCTAACTAAAACTGCTCTCCCGAATTGATAACGACAAACAACCAGTAAACGCCCGTGTTGTGTATATGAAAGGGATGTTAGCACCAAAATATATTCCTGCACATTTTGTTTTGTTTTAACGTGATCCACTGGATTTCAACAGGCGCTCATTTAAAAAAATGGTTTTCGTGACCTTAAATTTTTAGAGGCCAACATGTTGACCTCAACTAAAAGTGACCTCAAACCTGCATCAACTGTCACGCGATGTGTTAAATATGCACCTAAAAACTCCCCACCGGAAATGTCCGTCATTTCAGTAAAATTATATTAAAGCGTCAAGATAATCTAAGAGATGTTTTTTGGAGAGAAATATCTGATGTTTTATGTAATTTTTATTTCTTCGGTAAACTTCTCGTGAAAAGGGGAGATTGGTTTGGGTGCTGCGGTTATCATTGTCTCGCAGCTGCCTACACTAACCGACGAGATAAAACCATCGAAACAATTAATTTCCTAAGGATTACCGACTAAAACGATCGTACTATAATTGATTTTTCTTTCTGACACGTTAACCAACTTTTATACTTTATTTATAAGGGAAGAAATCAATGTGAGAAATGCCACTCCATTTTGTATTTTAAATGGCTCTTGAGCGTATGACATAGAATCATGCTGTGATTCTAAACACCGGGGTGGTTTTACGAAGTTACCAAGTATCCCATGTTACAAGGATTCCGGAAACTATTGTTGTTGTTTCAACCAGATGAAGGCCCACAGACATAAAAGCCATCGAGGGTGAAAGTGCTTTTAATGTGAGCAACATATTACATTTGCCAAACAATTTATGCGACTGATTCTTGATCTTGATGTATACAGTTTATGTCTCATCTTAAAAATGGTCATCTCATGGTTAAACCGAAGTAACATGTTAAAAATCCAACTCAGGGGAACCTTGTTTGAACATGAATAAAATAATCACGATTTAAAATATTTTAACATCTTTAAGCAGAAATGTTCTACGTAGCTATCTTTATGCACTGCAGTTGGTAATATTATATTTCGTTTGAAACAACAGAATTTTGTTTTCACTAGGAAGTGTTAACACACAGTTATCACTCACTAAAAAGCAATAAAAAAGCACTTGTTGCATATTCTGATTTATGATTGATTGGAATTGATTACCAATTTGCAGCACCCAGTATTTTTGGAAATTGAATGGCAGCTTATCAAAACAACGTCCTGAGCATCGGTGACTTTAATCTCCAGAATTTACTAAAAAGCGAGATTCCACCGGTGAACTCTCTTGATAATCAATTCTACAAAATGTTCAACGAACTTCCTTTATTCAACCACATCTCAAGCACCACTCGCTTCAGAGGCGCAAACACACCGTCCATTCTCAATCTTGTTCTGACGAGCGAGGAAAATGTCATCGAGGATATCCGCTATGAAGCACCTCTTGGAAAGAGTGATCATGTAGTCATTGTTTTCGACTATATATCTGAAGCGAAAAGAGCAAGTGATGCTCAGAAGTTGATAAGAAAAATCGATACGGTTGCATTATCAATGTTTCTTCAAGAAGTCACCGACTGGACACCGATTAGCACTGATGTCCAACAATGCTGGTCATCGATACTTCAGAAAATCAACCGAAAAATAGAACTCCACTCAAAATATGTTTCAAAACAACTCAAAAAAGGATTCGTGATCCGGAGTCGAACACGGAAATGGATAAAGGTAAAAAACTGTGCGTGGAGAATCCACGTACTGCATTCAACACCTGAATCTTGGGAATCTTACCGTTTGTTGAAAAACAAAGTTACTAAACTTGTCCAGGAGGATAAAGAAAAGTATCAAATGAATCTGATGGATAAAATTGAACGAAATCCGAAGCTTCTCTTCCAGATCGTGAACAAATAGGTCAGGGTTAAGCCAGGTGTTTCCGCTTTACTTACTACGACTGGAACTACATCCACAGCTCTCGAAGCCGCAAACGAACTCACTCAATTTTACTCTAGAGTGTTCTACCCTAACGAGCGCGTATCCTACGATATACCTGCATTCAGGTCGCAGAATACAATACACGAAATCGTTGTGAAACCCGAGAGTGTCATGGTAAAGCTACGCGGGTTAAATACAAAAAAATCCCCAGGTGCTGATGAAATAACACCATTCATCCTAAAGCAATGCGCCCATGCTCTATTCTCACCACTCTCTGACCTTTTCAACCTGTCCTTGAGTTGTAGCACGGTTGCTAATGACTGGAAATGTGGACTAATCACTCCGATATACAAAGGAGGAAACCGATCTGATGTGTCAAAATACAGACCAGTCACGTTGTTGCCAGTGGTCTCTAATGTTCTCGAACGGCGTGTGGCCGACGAACTTATCAAACACTTGGAACAAAATAAGCTTCTTTCCATCGCACAGCACGGATTCAGGACAAGACACTCCTGTCTCAACAATCTTCTCATAACTCTTGATAATTGGACTCGAGCCGTGAACGATGGATGCCCTATCCCTGCTTGTTACTTGGATATGTCTGAAGCTTTTGATCGTGTCAACCACAGCATACTGCTACAAAAATTGGAGCAGCTCGGGGTATACGGCAGTCTATTGGCCTGGATAAAGGATTACTTGACTGGTAGAGTTGTAAGGGTTAGAGTTGATGGGGCACTATCCAGCCGAGTAGAAGTTACAAGTGGCGTACCTCAAGGCTCAGTCTTGAGGCCAATACTCTTCCTCGTGTACGCGAATGATATACCCGGAATCGTACGCAGCAAAATCATTTTATTTGCGGATGACATCAAAGTCTGGACTAGCATACGCACCACAGAAGATTGCCAAATTCTCCAAAAAGATCTCGAAGCTCTTCATAAATGGTCTCTGCGGAACTGCCTTCCATTCAACATCCAAAAATGTAAAATGTTGAACGTCGGTAAATCATTCGAATTCACATACTCGCTGGGATCTCAGCAACTTTCATGGGTTACTGAAGAGAAACACCTGAGCGTGTGGATTAGCAGTAACCTGGAGTTTTCACGGCAGTGTTCTGTTGTATACAAAAAGTGCTGACAAATCTTAGCATTGCTCAGAAGGATCTTTGGTCGTTTCTCAAAGCAGATACTCCCACGTATAATTAACACCTATATCAGACCAACAGTGGAGTATGCTGTTCAAGTATGGTCCCCATATTTACAAAAGGACATGACCTTGGTGCAACGGGTATACCACCGCGCTACAAAACTGGTGACCGGGCTATACAACAGGCCATACGAGAAGAGGAATGCAACACTAAACCTCTTTGACTTTTCGTACCGTCGTCTCAGGGGTGACTTGATCCTGCTTTTCAACATTCTGCATACAGTATATCACCCACTTGAACACCTGTTTCATCGACAAGAAGCACGTGGAAGCAGATCGCATGGATACAAGTTAATTATTTTACACTGCGGATCAAATTGTCGAAGGTTTTTCTTTGCTGTCAGAGTCTGTTTTCTATGGAAGTCCCTGCCCCCACATATCATTTGCGCAACAAGCCTGAGCATGTTCAAGGCTGAACTTGACAAGTATATGCTGACCAAACCCAACCTTGCGCCTGAATACACATGCTGACTTTCCATGTGTATAAAACATTTGTGTTGTTTTTATGAAATCCCTATATTTTTGATCTGTGGTTACTGTAAAGTATTTACTTTTTGGACCATTAAAACCTTGAATTACTTTGAATTACTTTGAATTATTACGTACCGATTATTCATGGAGAGTATCTCAATCACTTTGCAGCTCTACACAGTCCGTAATTGATTTTATCGGCGTCCAAAGTTTGATATCATCTGCAATGAGAATCACCTTGCATGAGAGCGCCTCTGGTAGGTCGTTGATGTAAACTAAGAAAATTAGTGCCCCCAAGATTAAACCTTGCTGTACGCCACTAGAGGCATCAATAACCTGTTATTGTACCTTGTTTATTCGAACGATTGCTCTGCACCGACTGAGGTAACTTTCAGGTCATACGAGTAGCTGTCCGTATATGATTGATCAAACAACTTCTACAATCATATTAACATTTAAGTGCTAATGTTAATTTGTCAAATTACGACATATTCAAACGGCTTTCCTTATTTGATTTCATCCTATCGTGTTAAAAATAATCACATCCTGTTATCATTAGCATTACCTCAAACCATACCAAATTATCTAATTATAATTGTTTCATATCTTAGCCTACCAACTCGTAATACATATGATAGGGCATTTGATTCTTAAGGATACGAAGCCAGCGATGGTACACGGGATTTGTAAGCAAAAAATGAATTTTCTTGATAACCTCAACGTATAATCCGACCTCTAAGCCGTGGTGGCTTAGCTCATACGACGTACTTCATTGATTTGCATAAAACAGAAGTAATTTACGCTCCGTCTGTACATATATCGAGAAATTTGTTAGATCAAACCCGCACTAGTTTGTTGGCATAGACTGATTGATGTGAATCATCGGTGAACATCGCTAGCGCAACAGGGCAATTATATTGTTTAGTAAAAATATTACAAAATGTATCCTCGTATTTGTGTGAAATCATTCCAAAATGTTATCCCCATATAGATTGCAGAGCTAATCACAGTCGTTTATAAACTGTGGTCATATTCAATCATCATTTGAACCTGCCTCAGATCTCGTAACAAACAAACTATATGAAATCCTTCATAAAATCTCCGTCCCGATAATTTCGATATCAAAATCAAAATGTCAAAAATTTTGTATGATTACACTCTCCGATCGATAAAAATTCAAATAAACGAATGAAGTCATTTTAATGTTATATTTTACTAAACAATATCTCAATATAGCGCAACGATTTGTATTGAATAATTAATATGCTTCAAATATTTTTATATAAGATTTACCAAATGTTTATTTTAACCTGTTGTCATATCACTCATCAGAGGTTTATCACAAACCAGGGTATACTTAGATATTCGTAGCAAATAATACCACAAATTCTCTGTTGCGTACCCTACATCGCATGTCCGAACATCATATGATTTACTGCCAAACAGATGCACTTACCCGTATTCAAGCTAACTCCTCCAAAATGAAAAATTATGGTGAAATCATGACCATAATTTTGCGAAAATGTTTCAATTCGGATAGTTTATCGAAAGATATTTTATATAAACAAACCAAGACTGTCACAAGTGCAAATCTGGCCAGTTAATCTAAGGTAAAGCAAAAGAAATTAATTAGAAAATATAAATAATAATTTCACCGATATTCTTAAAATAGACAATATATTAAGTTTTAGTAACCGTAATTCAACAGATTTCTTTTTTTTATAAACAATTATGTGTAAAACACTTTATACAATCAGCACAAATGCGCAGAAATATATTTCAAAAAAATATATTGTTTCGATTATGTTGTTTCCAAACGCCCGTTCATTTACACTAATTTACTTACTCTACTCTAAAATGAACATTCTCAATGTTTTCGAATAAGAATTCATACATTCTAAACACTAAGCACTAACAAGCTTTGTTATCGATTAGACCATTGATTCTTCCCGATCGATGAACAATTGTACTCAAACATTTTGTAACGTTGTTGCAATTGTCGTAACGCTTTCAACGAAAAACTTTGTGCAAACCTCTATACAGACTGCCAGGAACAAAACAGGAAAAACTAGAATACCATTCGCATTTTTCACTGAAATTAGATTAGATTTTTGGCGTTTTTATAGTGACCGCACTGTGAAAGAATAACGCTTCAACAGGTTAAAACAAATTCCGTATGTAACGAAGATGGTTAACAATACACCGGCGGTTTCTCACAGATTGTCTTATAAGATTGACTATCGAAGCCAGGACTTTGAGTTAAATCTAGGCGAAATCAAGATCATTCAACCATGGAAACTAACATTGAATGCAATTTCAAAATTTGTGAATCGTAACAGAAATAAAATTGGGTGAACCTTGCTTCTAAACATACATCAAAACGTCTGCTTTGATTGAATAAAAATGTGTCTGATTTTCAATTATACATGCATTGTTGCTGT
>JACCGJ010017256.1:0-30370 GCA_013407085.1 Atriophallophorus winterbourni
TAAAAGAAACGATAAGGTACCAGCAAGATTATAGACTGGTTTAATCACAAGCGTAATTAATCAGCACGAAATATGATAGACGATTTGCTTTTCATAAGGTAGTAAAATATTTAGTCTATTTTACAGTAATTTCACAGAATAGCGAAAATGCGTAATAATTTTTAGCAGAGCGTGGAAAATACAACCAAGTTGAACGTACCGCGCGTCAGTAAGAGAAATGTTTTCAGTTCAGTTCACTCCAGTTGCACAGGACAGTAAGTGGCTAACGAGCCAATCGAGCGTCCGAAATTTCTTCATGTGGAAAGCTGCAGAGAAGCAACAACTACTACCAAAGCGTTTTTTTCTTTTTGTGATTTGGATATCCTCGACGATCGCGACGCCAAGGGATTAGTTCAGTTCAGTTGGCACATAACTGTAAATAGCTGTTAAGCCAATTGAGCGTCCGGAATTTCTGTCTGTGGAAAGCTTCCAAAGATCGCCCACCACTGCCAAAGTTGGTTCATTTTTCTCTGGTATCCTCGTCGTATGCGATGGTACGTCCGATGTTTTCCAAGCCGTCCTTCGGTCCCAGATTTTGTAGCTGCGACTGAGAAAAACGGAAAGGGTTTCTCTTCACCTAGCCGGTTAATTAAGCCGGAGTGTTTTTGTCGTGCTCTCGTGAAAAGGTGTCTGACTTGTTCATTAAATTTTAGAGAAGTGGAATATAATAATCGACAAAACACAAAGGTCAGTATCAGTATCATTATCACAGTGCTATAGTCGACCAAGTCGAAACGAGTGATCAGATTCTTTCGAAGTTGTGCTTGAAAACACCCTTTACTACAAGGATTGATCCGTAGGGATCACATGAGTGTGTACCTGTGGATGGAAGATGGGAGAGGTCTCATCACCAAAAGGTGAGAAAGTTAATGCATGTTGCATGTCCAATCGAATGAAGAGATGATGGACAGCAGTTTATTTCAACAAGAACGAAAAATGGAAAATAAACGCTTTTTATGTTTCAAATGGATTTTCCAAATATTTTTTTGGGTTTTGTCAATAAATGTGGTTCGATTTAGTTTTGAGGGTGATGATCCGGAAAAATAACCTGCCACCGTTCGTCCAGCCTACGTTTGAACGCATTTATTGAAGTTGCCAGGATTAGTACTGAGAAAAGTGAGTTCCACTCGTTCACCGCACGGATACTAAAGAACTGCGTTTTGGATTCCAGCCAGGTGTGCTATTTACTTAACTTAAGACTGTGCCCTCGTTTACCAACCAAAGGGGAGAACCGAAAGAAGTCATCAAATTCGAGACAACTTAATCCTTTGACAACCTTAAAGCTCTATATAACATCCCCTAAGTTGCCTCCTCCTAAGCAAGAAAACTCCTAATGTTAATAGACGATTTTCATAGTTGGTGTCTGTTAACGCCTGGATCAAGCAAGTGACCAGCTTTTGTACCTTTTCTAGCTGCACTACATCCTTCTGGTAATAAAGCAACCATGCATGGATACTGTATTCTAAATGTGGCCCTACTATTGCCTTTTAAAGGGGCAACAGCACCTCAGCTTTGCTGCAAGTGAGGGCTGAACATAGTCGAGAGAGTTCCCTCCTGGCCCTTTGTGTCGCAGCAGCACACCGGTCAGTTCACTTGAAATTTGCGGAGACTATGATTCCTAAGTCCTTAGTAGATTTTACCACACGGAACTCCGTGTGGGCTGAGGGTGTAGAGACAGTCATGTTGCCTGCCAGTGTAGAGAGAAAGTGACTCTTCTCTAGTTTAAGGGAAAGGTCCCACTTAACCGTCTATGTCGTCACGGCTTCTACATCACTTATTAGATCCGAGTTATCCGACCTACCGACAACTTTTACGTCGTCAGCAAACATATATTAGGGTGGGCGCAGTTGTTTGGCTGGATCATCAATGAAGATGTGGAACAGCAACGGCATCAAGACTGAGCCTAAAGCAATCCCACTCGTTATATGCGCACATGTGGAGTATGTATCATCTACCAAAACAGTAAATGAATGGTCGCTAAGGGATGCTGGAATCCTAGTAGGTTTCCTGATACTCCTATGTCTGAGAGTTTAAGAAGCAAGAGCCTGTGGTTGACTAAATCAAAAACCTTACTAAAGCCGACATAGAAGACTTCTACAGCTATAACAACATCCATCCTCTTAGTTAACACGATTAAAAAGCTCAACCAGTTAGTCAGACATGACCTATCTTTTAGGAAGCCGTGTTGTACGGCATTCAGAAGAGTGTGTTTGGTCAGGTATGCACAAAATTTTATCGCTGATCAATCTTTACATAACCATACATATGACACTAGTGAGGCTAACCGGGTGGTAATTTTTGACCGCCGAAGAAGCTCCTCCTTTATGGATAGGCACTACAACGGCAGTTCTCCTTCCCAAAGGAAGGGTACCATGACTGAATGATGTTCTAAAAAGTTCTGTTATCGGCGCTGACCGATTGGAGTTAGTGCTTTCATTAATAAAATTTTTATTATATTATTCCTAAAACTGGATCAGCAATGATGGTGTCCCATCAACTATTACTGCAGATCACGGATCCCAGTTTCAATCCATCCTTTTCCGTGAGTTTCCTATTCTCATTGGGGCTAATAACATTAAATCAGCAGGTTACCATACTTGCGCTAACGAACTTGTTGAACGGTTCCATCAACAGATAAAAGCAGCACTTTTGTCACATGTCACATAAACTCTGAACGTTTACTTGCCGAGTGATTTAAATTCATGTGCTTTTGTTTTTATTAGAACTGATCACACGCAAATCTCAAACAAGCCTGGTACACTGGACACTTCAAAGTTATTAGTCACTGTGCCAAATACTTCGTCATTGTGAGAAATGGTGCTTAAGATACGGTTACTATTACCCGTTTGAACGCAGCTCTTATTGAATCAGTGTGCGACGCAACAGCACACTCAAACGTGTACACCCGAAGTTATACCCTCGATTTTGACAGTTTTCCTTTAAACCCGCCTACTCCTAGAATAGTCCCAGTGTTTTTCAGTTAAACCAATAAACCCAGACGTGTGAATTCTCTCATTCATCTTCTGACTCATTCTCCACAATTCAAAAATATCGATCAGGTCGGAGAGTCTGCAAATCTTGCAGATTACGTGATTGAACATTTTGTTTCGAGTGTTTCACTCTCTTCTAACGCTCTAGGAAGGAAGTATTGTGGTGTTTTCTTCTGTGTATATTTTAATATAATATTCCTACATATTTTTCATTATTTTGTTACAATGGTGTATGTAAATACGTACACAATTTGAATACATTATCCACGACACTCACGTGCTCTCTTTTGGAACAAGTCTATCGTGTGATATTTTTGGATCTGTATACCGTGTTACGTTAAGAAGTGTGTTCTGGTTTTTTGGGTACAATAATCAGAAGGCGCTGGATCAACCGCTATCGGAGATGATCGTCCCGAGAATTTAAGAATGCGCGCAGGCTTGTACCAGAGCAAGATGTTTCATTTAAATGCAATAAATGGTAGATTATTTTCTTGAGAACATCTAAATGACACATCTATGTCCCATTGTACGGCTCGCTCGCCATTTTGTGATCATTGCGATAACCAAATTTCGATGTTGTCAGCAAATCAGAGCAATGAAGATGATATAACTTGGCTTATGTGGTTTATGAAAATAAGAAAAAGTCGCGGTCCAACAACGGAGCATTGTAGAAGGTCACCATTCACATGAAAAACTTTTTAGTATGAGCCTCTGATTCTTACATCCATCTTACGTTCATCCAGGATATTAAGAGAGGGCAGACACAATAGATTTTGAGTTTGGATAGCAAAATTCTGTCGTTTACTCTCTCAAAAGCCAAAGATAAATCTATGAAGACGACATCAACATTGATATTGGAATACACGCATACAGTCCAGTAATTTTGAGCTAGTAGGAGGATAATTGAGCACACATCACCCAGCCGGAAACCATCTTGCTGAGTCAGAATTAATCCATGTTTTTAAAGTGATTCATAATCTTATTTTATCTATGTTAATGATCTGCAAAGTGTTGTGGATAACTTTAAACTCTTTATCTTCGTTGATAACACAAAAGTCGTCCTATCATTTCTGTCTAATTGAATGCTACAGACTGTGATACCCATTAACAGTGATCTTACCTCTCTATCAACCTTGGGTGCGCAATATGGATTAGAATTTGCTGATACAAAGACACACTATATGTGATTAAGCTGCTTATCCACGGTGATAAGCAGAAATTAGGTACCTCGGTTTTAGGTATGTATTGATAATAAATAAATTTTTTACATTCGAAAGAACATTTTCTCGCTTTTGAGTATTTACTTCACAGCATATTTCTCAATCCGCACCCAAATAAAACTGGCCCGAAGGAGACCTAGTGGAATAAATTACCTTTGCCTAGCGGACAGGAAAACGGTTCATATTCAGGATAGATCAATCTATTTCGAACAATCAAAATGAAAAAGTTTGGAAAATCAACAACAGTGTTCTTCACGCATCCTCGATGGACATTATCTGTTAAACATAAGTGCATCCGGAAACATTCTTTGACTTTTACTCGCAATGCAAGTGTTTCTGTATTATATCAGATCACGTACAATTTATCTAATAGCAACTTGTAAAACCTGTTACCTTTATGTGACGTGGTGCTCACATCCTCCGAAATTACACTCCACTACCGGTTTCTGGCTGTTTGCCGTCATCAGGCGGAGACAGTAAGATAAGATTAAGTGAGCCATGAAACAGTGGATAAATGGGAAACAAGTTTATACTCGAATATCACTGTTGCATAGGGTTCGTACAACGAACCACGACGTTCAAACACAGAATTACAAAGTGATTCGTGGACAAGCACTCAAGGCACTTATGGATGACCAAAGTATTGTGTTGCTCACATCCCCCGAAATTTCACTCCACTACCGGTTTCTCGTTGTTTGCGTCATCAGAGGTAGACAGTAAACAGTCAGAAACCGGTAGTGGAGTGTAATTTCGGGGGATGTGAGCAACACATTACTTTGGTCATCCATAAGCCACTGTTAAATTTATATTTATTGAACGTCAAATTTCGCTGCAGAAATGACCTTGGAAATGTTTTTTTGCAAATGTACATACTACAATCTGATTTAACAAACCTTTTGGAAATTATTGAACATGATCAACATGCCTTTGATTTCCAAGAATAAATTTTTTATTTATGTAAATTCCTCTTCTCTAAACTTTGATGAACAACCAACATATCTCTTCACGAAACCACGACCAAACTTTGGCTTAAATAACCAAACATTTCTCTTACGCGAAAGTAAAATAGCACTATATAAGATCAAGGTCCAGTCACTTCTTCATTATTGTAATATCATCTATTGCAACAAGGGCAGGCGTGACTGTTTACTTTTAGAGAGCTTTCGACGAACTTCCAGTAAAATAACTTTCGGATATTCCAATTCTGTCTCTTATCAAAAGAAGTTATACTTTTTTGAGCGTTAAACCATTATGGCTTTTTAGAATTTACCTTAACCTCTTTCTTTTCCTTCGAATCATTACCGAGCAGCGAGTTAAACTTACGTCTGCCATGCATTTTGGCGATTATAATCGATATGACCTGCGCGACAGAATAAGGCTCTTGCATATTTATATAACCGTAATAAAATTAAATGTAACTTCTTCTTAATTAGGTGTGCACAGATTTGGAATTCTCCCCATCTTCATTTTCGTTTGTGCACATTTCCAGGAAAATTCTAATCGCCGGTAGGTTCTTTTACTGTTATTACACTGAGTGAAATTATTGAGATAAGTTCTTTATTAGTTACTTTATACTCTCGTTTTATCCCGGGTTTCTAAGTACGCTTCAAGTTTTTTCGTATTAGTACGTCATGGGTTCCAGTATTATCCACTGGTTGACTTTGGCTAAAATCAAACCAATTTGTGGAATATTGTTTGTCCACAAATATTCGACATAGTCGAAAACCAGTAACTATCCTTTCTATCATAATCTGTTTTATTTGTATTGATTTGTTCTGTCTTATGAATTGTATCATCTCAATTTTTTTAATTTGTTAACGCAGACATTATCGTTTCATTCCGATTACCGATAGCGCCAAATGGATTTATCGTTTTCTTTTTATCGTTATCACTCACATTTCATTTATTTTCTGTACGTTAGCTCATTCAACAATGGTCAACTATAAAAAACCTTCTTACATAGTCAACACCCTCAATAATAACAATATACTCTTTGTCCACGCGCGGTCATCAATCTTCTGTGGTTGCCTCGGAGTTAAATTTGTATGTGGATATAACTGCAACCCACTCAGTCACATGATCCATTTCTCATTATTCACTACAAATTGGTGAACGCTAACACGTATTCAATTTGATTCGACTTATGCGATACACGCAACCTGCAACAGATGCTAACCCTAAGCGCAAATCTACAATTTTCTCTCGAATTATTTCCACCGATGAGCAACAGTTCCGAAAACTCTCACTCAGCGCTGAACTAGATTATTGAACACATTCACAATATACACGCCATTAGTTACAATTACAGGGACACAGGAGTTTGGCAAACTAGTAATACGAGAGATATGTTTTCAGAAATTACAGCAGCGAAAATTCTGGTTATCATTACAAATGACAGTAACCTAGATATGATTGCTCATGTTGCAAATGAATGCTATGTCATCTCTCGTAACACATCAACCTGCACCGTCAGCAAACCCATTTCCAACCAAGTGTTATCGAACTTAGATTTAGTGCGCACATATGATCAAATTCCCGTAAGTGACGAAGATATCCCGGAAACTGCTATCGCCACTCCATTTGGTCTGTTCAAATTTCTCAGGATGCCATTTGTTCAAAGCAATGCTTTACAGACTTTCCAGAGATACATGAATCAAGTTTTCCTCGGGCTATCTTTCGTTTACGCGTAAATTAATGATGTTCTAATCACTAGTTAAAATCCCACTGAACATCATCATCACATTTGTGAAGTATTTCAACACCTATACAATAACGGCATTTTGGTTAATCCTGATAAATTTCTGTTTTTGGTGTGAGTTCTGTCGAAATTCTGTGACCCCAAATTGATCGTTTCGATATAAAACCAATACCCCAAAATTTTCAGATATCAAAGATTATCCATGTCCCAACTCTATCCGGCAAGTCAGATGTGTTCTTGGGTTTGGTCAACTATTACATACGCTTTATTACGCAATTAGCTATCATTTCACAACCATTGACTGACAGGGGAATGAACGTGAATTTGAAATGGATGACGAAGCCATCAACTCAAAATAGCTATAAACAAGGTTACTTCCATGACTTACCTATCAACGAACCCGAATGCTAGGTTGTCTCTCGCTACAGACGCATTAAAAGAAGCAGTCGGCGTAGTCTTTTAAAAAAATTAGACAATATCAACAAGCCACTCACCTTTCTTTTCGTCGTCTTCAACCAACTAAAATTCGATAAAGTACGTTCGGTCGTGAAGTTCAGTTCAGTTCAGTTGCACAGGACAATAAGTGACTAACTAGCCAATCGAGCGTCCAGAATTTCTTTCGGTGGAAAGCTGCAGAGAAGCAACCACCACTACCAAAGATTTTTCTTATTGTGATTTGAATATCCTTGACGACCGCGACGCCAAGGGATTAGTTCAGTTCAGTTGACACATGACTGTAAATAGCTGATAAGACAATCTAGCGTCCAGAATTTCTGTCTGGAAAGCTTCGAAGGAGCGCACACCACTGCCAAAGTTGGTTCATTTTCCTCTGGTAGCCTCGTCGTATGCAATGGTACGTCAGGTGTTTTCCAAGCCGTCCTTCGGTCCCAAAATTTGTAGCCGCGACTGAGAAAAACGGACCGGGTTTCTCTTCACCAATCCGGTGAGAGGTTAGCCATGGAAAATTGGTGCGTATATTTAAAACATGACATTTCAAACGAGGCATTATATAACAGGATTTTTTTAAATTGTGGTCAAGACCATATAAATTCAAAATGAACAAAAAATGGACAATTCTGTCGACATAAAACCTGTATATTCACGGAAAAATTATAAGAAAAGCCCATGCCACAAGGCATCTAAACCCCTTTTGAATGCAACTATTGATGTGCAAGCTATTAGATCCTCAAGCAGCTTGTTCCAGAAGATTACCACTCTTTCACTGAAAAAGTGTTGCCTAAGATTCAGACGGCTGTGGTTTTTCGCGAGCTTCAATGGATATCTTCTAGTTGAGGGGTTGATCGCTCGAGAAAACAGGATTTGACAACCCTCGTCGCCTAAGCCTTTCAGGATTTTGAAAGTTTCTAGGAGGTCACACCGCAGACGCCAACGCCGAAGGGAGAAGAGACCTAAAGAAATTAGACGTTCTTCATAGGGTTTCCCAAACATACCTTCAACAATTTTGGCAGCCAGTCGTTGGACTCTTTCTACTAGTAATGTCTTTTTGAAAGAAGGGGCTCCGGGCTTGCACGCAGTATTCTAATTGCGGCCTGACAATCGCCGTATATAAAGGGATAAACACTCCGGGCGTTCTACATGTCAGAACGGATTTAAGTCTAAAGAGTTCTCCTTTAGCTCGTTGTGAAGCTGTGGCACATTGCACGGCCCATTTGAAGTCCGCTGTTACGACTATACCCAAATCCTTAACCCTCTGAATAGATTGAAAGTCGATCCTACCGTTATTCGCAGTTACTGCAATTCTGTCGAATGCTGCAGACAACAGATGACATTTACTATAGTTCAGAGGAAGATCCCAATCCTGCGACCATTTAATAACCTTTGCAATATCTCTCAACAAATCACCGTGATCACTGGATCCGGTGAATTTGACATCATCATCAAACATGACAACTGCTATGCCAAATCATAAATGAAGATCAGAAAGAGTATTGTTCCTAATACTGAACCTTGTGTGACCCCACTGGTAACTGTTGCGAATTCATAGGTAGTATCGCCTACACGGACCTGGAAGGATCTATCGCGAAGAAAACTGGTTATCCATTCGTGAAGCTTACCAGATATGCCTTTGGTCGCGAGCTTCATCCCCAGGAACCTGCGACTAACCGAGTCTAACGCATTACTACAGTCTAAGTAAAAGACCTCTACCCGTCCGCCTTCATCCAGTGTCTTAGAAACTCTACCTAAAAAGCATAAAAGATCCGAGAGACAAGACCTTTCTTTAAGAAAGCCATATTGAACCGTGCCTAACGATGAATTGTGCACGAGGTGGCTGCACAACCGATCCCTGATAAGTCTCTTCAAGATTTTACATAAAACACTAGTCAAGCTTACCGTTTGGAAATTCTTAACTATGTTTGCTCAAACTCCTTTTGGAATGGGTACGATAATAGCTTTCTTCCAAGTCATCTAGTAGGATGCCTTTGCAGGTCGAATTGTTGTATAACTCAAAAAGAGGCTCTACTAGTAGTTTAGATATTTCCTTTACAATTTTAGGATGCACATCGTCAGGTCCGGCGGATTTATTTTCGTCTAGATTCTTTAGGACACGCGCGACATCATCTGTGCAAAAAACTACTTTGCTTAGTGAGGCACACATTTCCGTACTGAGAGTTGGGACTGAGTGAATTGCATCGCCGCCATGCATTCTATGTACGCTCCGAAAATAATCCAGCAAAGCTGCTGCCTTTTCGGGGTCAATTTTGGCTTTCTTGCCATTGTCTAATATTAGGGTACCTATGTGCTCCCTTGTCGTACTCTTAGAATGAACATGACTAAAATACTTCTTAGGGTTCTTTTTAGCAGAGTTCTCCAGGAAAGTTTCGTAGCTTCGCTTATGCTCCCGTTTTAGCTTTACTGTGTTGTTTCACGAAGCCTTATAGCATGACCAATTTCTATAGGTTGGTAAGGCGGTATATCTCCACCAGTGTCTGTCGCGCCTAATAATGTTGCGTCGCACCGCAGGAGTCCACCAAGGTGGCTTGTTATTTAGCCATGTAGGTCGAAAAGGACAGTAAATATTGCGCTTAATAACCGACTATTTACTTTTAATGTCATTGGTTTCAGAGAATCAGTCACATCGTAAAGCGGAAAGCCGTACAGCATTCCAGTCAACTCGATTTAGATCACGCCTGTATTTGACTGGTGGCTTATGAAAACAGAGAATTGTCTGTAATATTATGGTGACATGGTCGCTTTTCCCCAAAGGTGATTCGTAAGAGAGGTTTTGGACATCTTTAAGACCTTTAGACAAAAGTAGTTCCAGTGTAAATGGTAAATGCCCATCACTGTACCTAGTTTTCTTACTTACGTGCTGATGAAGCGCACTGGAGTTCATCCAATCGAGATATACCTAGGAAATTCTATCAGAGGTTGTCTGAGTGTCCCAGTCAATACCCGGTAGGTTGAAGTCACTCATTAAATAGACTCGTGGGGCAGTTCTGAGCAACCTGGTAAGAAGTTCCCTAAGTTCCTGGTCCTCCTCCTCAGAAGCGCCGGGTGCCTTGTATAAGCAGCCTAACGCAAAAGAGAGCTTACCGTCTGTGACTATTGTCGACACCAGCTGGATGCCAATGGTGGCCATTTTGATGCCAGAGTCTTGGTATTTAATACCATGTAGAAGTAGTATTATAGCTCCCCTCAGCGTCTACCATCTGGTCTATCCGATCTGATGGCTGTATATGTCGAAAGAAGATCAACTGGAATAATGTCTGTATCTTGAAGCTAGTTCTCTGATATACCTAAGATCCTAGATTTACTATTGGAGGCTTTCTGTATTAATTCCAGCCATTTACTACGCACGCTGCAAGCATTTGTGTATAGTATACTTACAGCATTTCGATGTACCCCGCTTAATTTTCGAGAACCCTCGGACGCAAAACCCGAGTTATTACCAAGTTTTTTCGTATGTCTAAATTAGTGCCCTGTTAAAAATCTACGTAGCTGGAAGGTTGTGGGGTATAGGTTTTTAATTCAGAAGCGTTGAGCGCATACGAAGCGAGGCTTTTGTTTGCTGCATCACAACTTATCCAAGATTCTTCCCTCATATTTTCTACTAGCACTTGAGCGTTCTTCATTGAAATATCGGCTGTTATGGTGTTATTCCATCGGCGCTTATCCGAGTTGCTCATCGGTTCCGCTACGTTGCTGCCCCAACGCTGGAACGCAAAACAATTTGCTGATACTGGGCGGCTATCTGGCTCCAATCTATACAAACCATTTGTATTGGTATGTATTTGATAGCCTTTGGAGAGAAACAGGTCTCTGTCTCTCTGGTTTCTGAATTCCACCAAGATTGGTTTCCTTTCTTGTACAGACCGATTCTGTGTACCCGAACTATCTGGAGGTACTGGCTATCAATTATGCGTTATGACATTTCAGACATTTGCTTGAAGGCCGTGATTTTACAGTATGGCTTGATCACAAGCCCCTAAAGTTTCCTCTTGCTGCACCATTAGATCGATACTCGCATCGAGAAATACCTTACTTGTATTATATGTCACCATTCACGAGTGACATTTGATATCGTTTCGGCTCGTCAAACACAGTTGTAGATACGTTCTTTAGGATTCAGTTAAGCGCCACCGACCTGCCTGGAATCTACTAAGTTCAACTTTAAGGAGGAATGCAAATGGTTATGTCATTCTGTTAACCGTGTAACACAGGTGATGCCAAGAGTTGAATGACAGTATTCCGACGGCAATCAATGGAAGTATTGTAAATTTATACGGTAGTTCGAAAACTTTGTTGAAAATAATGTCTTTGACGACGAAAAACGTATGCTGTATTTGTAACGCAATTGTAAATCTCAAGCGCGAGATGCTATTGATGGATGTATTATGTTGTTTCTCGAAAAGGCCTACAAAATGGCGCGAGAGGTATCCACTTATCTCTACGGACAGCCTCGGATTATCGCCCGATCAATGATTTACCAATTAAGTTCATCAATGGGACACAATCCAAACCGGGTTTCGCTGACTCACATCTCCACACAGGTGCATGACTGTAAGACGGCTCTATCTCCAATAAACAGCTATGCAAATTTAGATTCGCTGACGACTCTTGAATTAGTCCTCTATAAGCTGCCACACGAATTACAGGATCTGTTGGCGAGATTAGTTGCTGTGATCCACCAAGCCAATCGCATGTCAAAGTTTAACCATTTGCAACGTTTCATAGCAGATAAAGCACAAATAATTCCTAGTCGTTCCGTCAAATCGCAACTAAAGCAAATGTAAAGGTAACGGACAAGACAGGAAGAGAATATGCGTCTGTTCATAATACGGTGAATCGAATGGACAAGTTTAACTCGAAGACATGTTTGTTATGTTTGTGATGGTGAACCGAATTTGGAAACGTCTGGCATGTTCAGATCAGTGAGAAGTAACTTCTACCTGAATAAATACGCTAAACTCTGGAATATTCTTCCGAAAAACATAACACTTTGTACCTCACTATGTGATTTTAAATCACATCTGAATTCATTTCTCACAGCTGAAAAATTAATGAAACTTCTCAACCTAGATGTCTCATTAGATGAACTATAAAATCATGTCATTGCTGGATATTACCAGTGATATCAGTTTTTCAACTTTCATAATGAACATTCACTCGATCCCTTAGTATTTGTTTTGCAGATTACCTCTTTACATCCATGTGAAGAATTCCGGCTCACAACAAACGAGGCAACACTGTGACACTGAATCTTCTACGAACACCGACAAAAAGACATTCTCCATTCAAAACATATATTCCGACAATAACAATGTGTTCCAACTGAACATTTTTGAAGATTCTGTCTCTTCCACATTCCTCACATCTTCGATGTTCCGGTCCATCGTTCTTTAATATTCTTCGTGTCATTTTTCTCTCACCCGATTTTCCTTTCATACAATAACTGCTCATATATTGAATTTCTGTTAAACTGATTGATTATCATTTACCTTCACCATTTTGACGAACGAAAAATTCCCAGCACGTATGACCTTGAAAATGTTAATAATTATTGTCTATTTTTATGCTCCATGTATACAAACAACTTTGATAATCATCGATCATGCTTAGCATGCCCTTGGAATTCCAAGAATAAAACAATTATTTATTTATTTATTCATTTATTTATCTTACAATGTAACCGGTCGGTGGAACGCTGTTAAAAACATCAGGCTTGTTTCCTGTGTGTTGTCAAAGGTCATCGTTCTACGGATTCAGGGAAGAAATGCTTGTGTTCTGTTTCTGGCTTAACGAAAGACACGGTCACATCCTTCATATATACAAGAAGGAAGTAACTTTCGAAAATTCACTGGAATGTAACAGTCTGAATACTAGTTACGAACGTGTTCGTCTCGGCACCTTTCCTGTTACCATAGTGGGACTACATGGCGCAATAGATACTTATACCATGCTAGGTAATGGTTCTGATGTATCCCTCGTGAAAGACAGTCCCCTACTCAAGTTGGGAATTTACTTGTTCAAACATTAAATTCGGTATCTCCTCTAGACTCCGGTACGACGGAATTGTCATGAGTGTCATCGCGTGGCCAAGAGCCTGCCGTGCTCACAAATCGTGCATTCTGTGTGCCGGAGTTACCTAGAAACAATAGTTGTTCAGCCACTATAGAAGCCATGCAGTGGGCAGATTTGAAATACCTTGACTTGACTGACATTCCTGATAAAACAGTTGGGCTGCTTATTGGAGCAGACTACCGGACGCACACTAGGTGATGGATCAGAGATTATCCACCGTAACGAAAACCTTGCTTACCAAATCACAATTGGCTTGGTGGTTCTGGAACCATTTTTTGAGTTGACACACAACAAGTTTGTGTTGAGTGTACAACGGGAACCCAAAGATGTGGCTGAGGAATTGAATTTGATGTACAATAAGAAATTCGAGGATGGTGCGTCATGTCATCAACAACTGTCAAATGACGAAATAAAGGCCGTTCAACTCGTCGGAAAGTCTTGTCGCTTGAAAGATGGCCATTTTGAAGTGTGTTTACTTTGAAAAAGAGATTTTCATAGACGCTGCAGTAACCAGGAACTAGCAAAGTCACGTTTACAGAGTCTACGTTCCAGGTTTCTGCGAAATCCTGAGTTATTTCAAAGGTTTGCAAGCGTGATGGAACGCAATTTTATCTTCGGATATGCAACTCCTGTTCGGGATCATGAATTGTCAACAAACGTTCGACCTCCATGGTATCTCTCTCACCAGGCAGTAATTAACCCTAAGAAACCTGTTAATTTAAATGTTGTACATGATTGTGCCGCCAAGTTCGGAGGTGTATCACTAAATAATTGTTCATAACAAGGTCCAGATACACTGCGTAGCTTATTTTGTATAATCCGTGAAAAAAGGTGATCGCGCTCTCTGCCGATATTAAAGAAATGTTCATACAGGTAGATGTGCCTGTTATTGACCCAGGTGCTCGAAGGATTTTGTGGTTGCGGAACAATTACATATCTAAAAATCCAATTGAATATCATATGACGGTGTATCACTTTAGAGATGTTTCGTCGCCATTATTCGCGAATTTTGCACTCAAGCAGACGGTTGTGATTTGTGATCAGAACGCCTTTCCGATAGTTGCCAAGGCTTTTCGAAATAACTTTTATGTGGACGACTTGCTTGTTTCTCAATCAATGCATGCCAAGGTTTTTCTAGTTAACTCGGCCGACCGTTATATTTGATATACCGGACTCGAATACCGGTTTCAGTTAAAAGTCAGTTGAGATTAGTTCAGTTCAGTTGGCACATGACTGTAAATAGCTGTTAAGCCAATTGAGCTTCTAGAATTTCTGTCAATGGAAAGCTTCATAGAGCGCCCACCACGACCAAAGTTGGTTCATTGTTCTTTGGTATCCTCGTCGTATGCAATGATACATCAGGCATTTACCAGGCTGTCCTTCAGTCCCACGTATTTGTAGCTGCGACTGGGAAAACGGAAAGTGTTTCTCTTCACATGCCGGGGAGAGGATAGCTTTGAAAAATTTGTGCGTACATTTAAAACATGACATTTCAAATGAGGCATTATATGATTTGATTTTTGTGTAGTTTTTAATTTTTTAATCCTCAAAAAACCGCATAAATTTAAAATAAAAAAATTCTCATTTCAATTCTGTCGACAGTCGACCTGCATCTTTATGGAAAAAAGTCGAGGGAAAGCTCATGCCACGAGGCATCCAGTTTAGTTGCACAGGGCAGTAAGTGGCGAACGAGCCAATCGAGCGTCCAGAATTTCTTTCGGTGGAAAGCTGCAGAGAAGCAACCACCACTGCCAAAGCGTTTATTCTTATTGTTATTTGGATATCCTCGACGATCGCGATGCCAAGGGATTATCCGGGTTGTATTTAGGAAGCACCACGTTATGAATTATGCTGAAAAGACAAGAATACATTTCTCTTCACCAGTACGGTGAGAGGTCAGCTAAAGAAGAGTTGTGTATTAAACAAACAAAACTTTAGTATTTACTTACTTACCAAACAACGCTAAAAATGGTGAACAACCTAATCTTGCATAAAAATTATGGGGAGAATTCAGGAAAAAGCTTACCCCACATGCGGTCCAAACCCTGCTTAAAACTTGCGACAGAACTGCAGGATATAAGTTCTTCTGGAAGCCGGTTCCAGACATTTACCACCCTTAGGCTGAAAGGTTTTTCCTGGAGTCTAGTCTACATCGCTTCTTAGCAAGTTTGAGTGAATGGCCCCGGGTGCCTAGCTCAGGACTTAAGGCAAAGAAGTCTGTCATGCTAACGCCACTTAACCCCTTCAAGATTTTGAAGGTTTCAATTAAGTCACCTCTCAAACGATGGCGCGTAAGTGAAAAAAGATCTAGGGACTTCAGGCGTGCAGCGTAAGTTTTCCCTCGCTGACCCTCAATCATGCGAGTTGCGAGACGCTGTACGCTTTCGAGTTGAACGATATCCTTCTTGTAGTTATGGTACCACGCCTGGACACAATATTCTAAATGCGGCCGAACTAATGCCATGTAAGGAGGCAGGAATACATCGGTCTTCTGATGGATAACACGGATCTCAGCCGAAAGAGAAATTTGCGAGCACGTTGAGCTGCAGCGGCGCATTGGTCCTCCCATTTGAAGTCAGTCGTAACTAGTGCTCCTTAATCCTTAACACACTGTGTGGCGTTCACAGTGAGAGAATTGCCCGACACCTGAACTGAAATCTTATCAACCAGTGCTGACAAGAGTTGACTCTTTTTAAGGTTCAGTGGAGGTCCCACTGGTGTGACCATTTTGTGACCCGTTCAAGGTCGTGCATCAAGGTATCTTCGTCCGTTGATCCGATGAATTTCACATCATCCGCAAAAATGAAGCATGGGCACTTCAATTCAGAGGACGAGTCATCGATGAAAATCAGGAATAGAAGAGGATCAAGTACCGAACCCTGGGGTACACCACTCATCACGTCGGTTTCGTTCGACAGCGTAGATCCTACCCTAACTCGGAATGTCCTACCTGTTAAAAAGGCCTTCATCCAAGCAAGTAGACTACCCCGAATGCCTTTTGATGCTAGCTTAATCTCAAGAAGGCGGTGGTTTACGGAATCAAAAGCCTTGCTGAAGTCTAGGTAGAGGGCTACGACAGGCTTCCCTTTATCCATCCTTTTAGTGGCAGTATTGAGAAAACTAAGAAGGTTCGTCAGACAGGATGTACCCTCAAGATATCCATGATGAGTTACACTCAGTAGAGAATGCCGACAAATATGCTGACATATTTTGTCACGCAGCAGTTTTTCCATTACTTTCGAGACGATGCTAGTCAGGCTGACAGGTCTATTGTTACCAACAGTTGAGCTGCAACCACCCTTGTGTATTAACACGATTATAGCTTCTTTCCACTCACTAGGAACCACTCCCATGTTCAAGCATGAATTGAAAAGCTTGCATAAGGGTTTTGTAAGCACTGGGGCAAGATTCTTTAGCATAATCGAGTAGATACTGTCTGGTCCCTCAGCTTTCTTGACGCGAATATGGATAAGTGTTTCATACACCTCGGATTCCATGAAGGACAACTCATATAGTGCAGGAGCACCAGGTAGTAGATTAAACGAGCTAGGTGGTGCAATTAAAGAATTATCACGTCTCTGAACGCCACTGAAGATCCTAGAGAAGGTAGTCGCCTTAGATAGGTCGGTATCGGCTAATTTTCCGTCCTCCAGGTTTAAATCTCCAATGTTTCCCTGGTTTTTCCTTTCGATTGAGCGTAGCTATAAAATATTTTGGGATTGGGTGTAGCATCCCTAGCTAAGGATAACTCAAACTCCTGTTTGAGCAAACGCTGTATTTTAACACAAGCGTTCCAAACCCCATTTGATTGCATCAAGTGCTATGTAAGCGATTAGTATCTCGGACAGCTTGTTCCAAAAGCATACCGCACATTCACTGAAGAAATGATACATAAGATTCAGATGATTGTGATATTTTGCGAGCTTCAATGTTGGGCCTCTAGTTGAATAGTTGAGCGCTCGAGAGAACCAGTTTTGACAAGCCTTTCAATATTTTAATTAATAATATCCTCTTAACCTCTGCTATGTATAATAATCATATTCTCTTCTCAATTACATGCATTGTATCAACAGTATTAAACTTGAATTTGCGGAATAGTTAAACAAAACAGTCCGCGTTAATTAAATTTATCCCTGGAAAAACATGACAGGTCTGTTGTTTCAACCATTTTTGCATAATTGTAATTTGGAGCTCTGCTACTATATTATTAGTGATGTATTATCCTCATGCAGAACTGTTTCTTCCTAAAATTGCAATTCAAACCGTTCCAAACAATTTTTCAACCTCGTTACCTTTCTTATGAACCGTCATTAATGAATCTCCTAAAAATAATTCTCCATTAATAATTGTGAATCGTCTACACTAATTTTGTTTTGTGCCTTCATGTATATGTAATCTTGCAATACTTATTTACGAAGGTAAAATCGTGCTAAAATCCTTTGCAACCTGTACTGAGGTGCTTTAAAAGACGGTTTACAGTGCCTTTACCTCCTTTTAATATATATGTTTAGGCAATATAACGATATCTCAATACTCATGCAGTCTATGACTGAGTGCCACTTGACCTTTTTCCGAGCTCGTGATTTCGAACGCACATTCATTCTTCAAAGCTTTCACGTTCGCATCAAATAAAGCAATTTCCTAAATTTCTTTCGTTTTATTCATTATTAGAGAGCTGATGTGCGGATAATTTTACGTTTTTGAATTTTATTACAGTAAAATCGTGTCTAATAAAACTGCCCAAGTCCCGTTCTGTCACAGCAAGAGATCTAATTAACGTCAAAAACGGGATTATTCAAGGGACAACAGCTTTAAGTTAGCGCCCTCTTTTCATAAGGAATCCACTTAACAACGCGAAGTCAGTATTTCGTGTATGCAGTTTGAAATATAATCAGTGTGCTTGTTCTGTATCATTTTTCATATGTTCTGGGTATGATTCACTTACTGTTTATGATGGCTCATTGACTGGTTTCTTCTACCAACCCTCACTTCTCAAACTCCGTATTTACGACATCCTTTCTTGCTATCTATATTTTAAAGTTTTGGTCTGATCTGATCAACTTTTCTATGCTAACTTGAACGACTTGAGCATATAGGCAGGGATGTGTAATTATGCAGTAATCTCGTCCCGGAGTAACGAACCATACTCAAGTTTTGGCCACCTGTAATATGCTGCAACTGCTAAGACGGTGCAGTCTAATTACCATTATCATTGATTTCTTCAATGATCACTAATAGCATGTGCGTTCTGTCCAACTCTTGTTTTATTCCTTGTGCTTTTGTGTAAAAGTTTCTAACCGTTTATTGTTTCATCGCGCTTTCTCCCCAGATGTATATTTTGTGGAAGAGGAGCAAGAAGACTACGAAGAGGATGACGGTGCTCGGGAGCCTTACGATAATGAAGATGATGAAATCACGCCGGACATGTGGCAAGAAGCTTGTTGGATTGTTATCAGCAGTTACTTCGACGAGAAGGGCTTAGTTCGACAACAACTTGATTCGTTTGATGAATTTATCCAAACATCAATCCAAAAAATTGTAGAAGATTCCCCTGTTATTGAACTTCAGGCGGAAGCCCAACACACAAGCGGTGTCCTTGAAACCCCAGTAGGTTTTTGTCTTTCGCTCAGCTAATTGCTATTCATAGGTTCAATACCGCTTGAAGTTTGAACAAATATATTTGAGCAGAGCCACGCATTGGGAAAAAGATGGTTCCTCAGTTCCGATGATACCAAATAATGCTCGGTTACGAAACTTGACTTATGCTGCTCCGTTGTATGTGGATGTGATGAAAAAAATTATCCGCGATGATGGTGAAGAAGAGAAACCACTAGAAAAGAAATTTATTGGCAAGATTCCCATCATGTTACGGTAAGTTGATTATGTGCATACATTTTGACAGTTCAACCCATTGTTGGCTCTCAGACATGAGTGACCGAAATCTGGCGGAATTAAATGAATGCCCACTTGATCCCGGTGGATATTTTATTATCAATGGATCTGAAAAGGTCTTGATTGCTCAAGAGAAAATGGCAACAAATACAGGTAGGTCTTAAATACATGGCACATCTCAATTTAAGTATACGTATTTCGCCAAAAGGACAGTAAATACGCCTACAAAACGGAAATACGTTCAGTATTAGAGCACAGTTCACGACCAGCTAGTACTTTGTGGATCAATATGATGGCTCGTGGCGGCAAAGATGGAAGCAAGCGAGCCTCGATTGGCCAGCGTATTGTCGCAATTTTACCCTATATCAAGCAAGAGATACCGGTTCTAATTGTATTCCGCGCACTTGGTTTTGTGGCTGATCGCGATATTCTTGAACATATAATCTACGATTTCGATGATACAGAAATGCGTGAAATGATCAAACCCTCATTGGATGACGCATTCGTCATACAGGTTTGTCATGTGTCTTTCTGACCGCTTTGCAGGAGCAAAAAGTTGCGCTTAATTTCATCGGCTCTCGTGGTGCTCGTCCAGGTGTCACAAAAGAAAAGCGTATCAAATATGCAAGAGAAATTTTGCAGAAAGAAACGCTACCACACGTTGGCGTATCCGATTTTTGTGAAACCAGAAAAGCGTATTTTCTCGGTTACATGGTTCATCGATTGCTTCTGGCTGCGCTTAAACGACGCGATGTTGACGACCGTGATCATTACGGTAACAAACGCTTGGACCTCGCTGGGCCGCTTTTGGCTTTTTTGTTTCGCGGTCTGTTTCGAAATCTAACGAAAGAGATTCGTCTTTACGCGCAAAAGTTTATCGATAAAGGAAAAGATTTTAATTTGGAACTTGCAATTCAAAGCAGAATTATCACGGATGGTTTGAAGTATTCCCTTGCAACCGGCAATTGGGGCGATCAAAAGAAAGCAAATCAAGCCAGACCCGGCGTATCTCAAGTCCTAAATCGACTTACTTTCGCATCGACTCTTTCCCATTTACGCCGACTCAATTCTCCCATTGGGCGAGATGGAAAACTAGCACGTCCTCGTCAATTGCACAACACACTTTGGGGTATGATTTGCCCTGCCGAGACACCAGAAGGTAGTGCTGTTGGTCTTGTCAAAAACCTCGCTCTTATGGCTTATATATCCGTTGGTAGTCAACCGTCGCCGATTCTTGAATTTCTCGAGGAGTGGAGCATGGAGAATTTGGAAGAAATCGCCCCGTCTGCAATCGGAAAGTAAGTCTTTACATTCATCTTAATTTATTGTATCGTTTTCGTGTAAATTATTCATTTCTATTATCATTAGAACCTGCAAGATATTCGTGAACGGATGTTGGGTCGGTATTCACAACTCACCGGATCATTTGATGGGCACGTTAAGAAAGTTGCGTCGTCAAGTCGATGTGATTGTCAGCGAGGTCAGCATGGTTCGTGACTACCGAGATCAAGAAATCCGGATATTTACTGACGCTGGCCGTATATGCCGACCGTTGGTTATTGTCGAGAAAGGCAAACTCTTGTTGAAGCGTTCTCACATTGAACTCCTAAAGGACAAAGCATATAACCGATACAGGTAAATCTATCGCTTCTCATGCATACCGTGCCAGCTGGCAAGATTTAGTGCTTAGCGGTGTTGTGGAATACATCGACACGTTGGAAGAGGAGACGGTGATGATTGCAATGGGTCCAGCTGAGATGCAGGCTGCCGTGCATTACTGCAAGACGCATACACATTGTGAAATCCACCCGAGTATGATTTTAGGAATTTGCGCAAGCATCATTCCTTTCCCGGATCACAACCAGTCGCCCAGGAATACTTACCAAAGTGCTATGGGCAAGCAGGCTATGGGCGTGTACATAAGCAATTTCCACACTCGGATGGATACACTTGCCAATGTGTTGTACTATCCTCAAAAGCCGTTAGTCGCTACAAGATCAATGGAATACCTGAGGTTCCGAGAGTTACCTGCTGGTTAGTGAATTTTTTGTTGTTTTTATACCTGTTTGTGTGTGTGCTCACGGGCTTGGGGTCACGCAGGGATGCCGTCAAGCTGATATATGCGGTATATATGTGTTAGTACTACAGGTGTACCATTTTATTCCGTTTATGGCTTTATTTATAACTGTGAAACCGCCCAGACATTTGAAACAGTTTATTGTCGGTCGAAATGATCAAATACCCTATTCTGAACTACACGTGCTTTCATCTAATAGAAAATATTGTGCCGGATAAATTTCGTAGCACTGAAACCGGACTTTGTCTATTGAATAGTAGCAGAGCCACGCACACCTAAAAGTCAATAGCTAGATGTCAGACTATCTCGGTTTCTACTGGCCAGTCTTATTTAGACGGAAGGATCTTGTCCAGGCATAGGTGACATAAAATTATACCTGTTAACTCGCTGTCACCGTCTTCTTAAATCTCTTTACAGTTCCAAAGAGTCAGAAAACTCGGTATCTCGGTAGTTGTATCACTAAATCGTTAAATAACGAGCTTTCGAGATGTAATTCTAAGGCGACCGTAGCATTTCGTATCCTAGGTCACTTCTGGCGTCAAAAGTACAGTCAATATTGCTCATTATTATTATTATTTTTACACAATCATTTAAAAATGACAAACTGCCACCCAATCAATTTGGGTGTGGGCGTGATACTACCCGTTTGCCCAGGCCGAAGTAGAGGAGTTGATCTTGAGGACTCCCACCTCAAGCCTTTGGCCCGAAAGCCTAACCCGCAAGGCAGCGGAGCGAGATTAAGGATCGCACCTATCGGGCCGGATACCGTAGGTACAGTTCACAAGCCATTCGCGAGGTAGAGACCAAGCAGGGACTCCCGACATCATCCCAACCAGTCGAGCCGGTGATCCTTGCGGATTCATACGCCTCTTCTGGTATACAATGTCCGCGAGGGACAAGGAGACTGTGTTTGTCTGGCTTCTCACCATTGACCAACCTGGTATGAGTAACTCTGAAGATGCACGAAGACATCATCCGAACCAGTAAGCTCAATGATCATCGAGGCACGCAGAAGCCGCGCATTCCACGTCAAGGTCCAGTTCCCTCGGCGCAACGCTACTTCGGCGCAACGGCTCAACGGTTAACTTGCTTCGGTGTAGGCCCCGGGTAGTCGCTGCCTACGTTTCAACATGCCGATGACAACGCTTTGTACCCCCTTCTCGCTTTGTACATCTCATTGTTTATGTTGAACGGCACTATATCTATATCAGATTGTGCAAATATAATAATAATAACGGGTACTGTCTACAACGCGACATTTTCGACTTTATTACTCTATAGATGCAAAATTTTGACCTTACGTATAGTGAATATCGGTCGTCTCTCATTAATTGACAAAAGCTTTCTCTATAACATTTCGGGAGTTAACTGTTACCATCGGGTATGGAATAATGCTTTCCGTAATATACTCTTCGGTATTAATGTTAGCATAGCGATGCATATCAAGCCTGCAGTTCAAGACCCTAACTAATAAATTTTCTAAAGTCGGCCTACCTTTTTCGTAGTGGGTCGCTGCGATCTGATATTGCAGTTGCTACTCACGCTCGATGATATGTCTCGAAACCCTGTTCGATGACCGTCTTGCAGTAAGTATCTTATATTCATTACTTAATGTTGTATATTGTTAAGTAAAGTATCGAGAAAAGCTTGCTGTGTTTCGTGGGAGCGAAATCCACAACGAACCTGTCATTTTGACACCCGTTGCTGGCGTTTGATTGCTCGCATTCGGTGGCAGCATCTCGTTACAAATATAGATGTCTGCAAGCGGGTGTTAGGACCAAGAGACAACTGACTGAGAGAAATGCTGATGCTAGCTCGTTTGCGGTGGTTGGGATATCGCGCATTATTCGAAGAGTCTAACAAAAATGCTGGGAGAAACTACCGGATGGCCAGTCCATGACGTGGCGCGTTGGGATGAAGAAACTCACCGTAGCGCTAGGCTGTTGGGCGTATTCGTTTGCCTGGGTGGGGTCCAAATCTTCACCTAATAGTTGGCTGTAAACCTTACGAGATATGGCTGCAAACCGAAGTCATTAGCGCCAGTGTATTTTATTGTGTGTCCTAATCTCTTATCCGGTATACTATTACATTTGATGAACAAAAAACAAAACAAACAAAAACTCATACAGTGAAACTACTAAAACAAACTGCTTTTTGCTCATCTGCTTTTGAATATTCCCCTTTCCTGCTTCATATTGCTTGGCAATTTGTCTGGCTCTAGACTTGTGCTTCATGATGATTATGCTGATGCCGGTCTACTCGTTCATGACAGTTTGTTTTTTACCTATGCTTCTATAGATTTTGGTGTTTTCGTTTTTTCGTTTTTTATCTTTTAGCATTTCATTGTGCCATGGTAATAAGGTAGTTGAGCATTCGATGCTACCGGTGCAATGTTGTCCCTGATGATGTTGATGTTAATGATTTTTCACGCTCAGCTCCTACGGTTTGGACATGACCTGTTCACAAAAAACATGAGTCTTTTTTCGATATCCATAAAAAATTTTCGTGTTATCGAATTGATTGTTCTGTAAAACTAAAATTTCGCATGCTGTCATTTTTATCTTAGGGATCAATGCCATTGTAGCCATAGCAACCTATACAGGCTACAATCAAGAAGATTCACTCATCATGAACGAAAGTGCTATTCAGCGCGGATTTTTCCGTTCGGAGTTTTATCGAACCTACAAAGATCAAGAGTCGCGCCATGGAATGGACCAAGAAGAAGTGTTTGAAAAGCCGAATCCACAGCAGTGCCAAGGCATGCGCCATGCAATCTACGACAAGCTGGACGATGACGGGCTGATTGCACCGGGAACTCGAGTTTCTGGCGATGACGTTTTGATTGGCAAAACAATCACACTCCCGGAGAACGAAGATGACGTAAGCATCAATTCGTTTATTCCATTGAGTTATAATAATTAATCTTCCAAAAGCTCCGAAGCTTTTGTTTTCAAATTTCCAGGTCAGGTGACTGGTTTTTCTATTTCGATAGTGGGTTTTAATTGTATTTAAAAGTTCATGAGTATTCACCGTTGTTCACCAAGAGCTGTTCCCTGTTCTCATTCAGATGGAAGGCGGTCAACGACGCTTCACCAAGCGTGATGCAAGCGTGTTTATGCGTCGCAGCGAGTACGGTATCGTAGATCAAGTCATGGTCACCTGGAACAACGAAGGGAACAAGTTTTGCAAAGTTCGAGTTCGCACCACAAAGACCCCTCAAGTTGGTGACAAATTTGCCAGTCGGCATGGACAAAAGGGAACTTGTGGTATACGTTACCGACAAGAGGATATGCCATTCACGTGTGAGGGGATCACGCCGGATATTATCATCAACCCACACGCTATTCCCAGCCGAATGACCATTGGTCACTTGATTGAATGCCTCCAGGTTGGTCTTTCGTAGTTCTATTGTTCCACGGAATCCATTTTAAACGGCCTGCCTCGGTCGTTCTTATTTATCTTCCAATCGTTTAGTCGTTCTTATTGAAAGTGTTCAGTCTCGATCACGTTCGTGTAAAGCTGTTCTGTTGCTTGTATGATGGAGCAAAATCACAAACCTGCCAGAAAAGTGCCACCCACCTGTAGACTGTTTGCCCTCTACAATATTGCCGAATACCAGATGGATGTGAAGTAGGATATTGATAATAAAGTTGCAGCATAAAGTTTCACTGTTAAACAGGGTTCTTACAACGAACGAGTGCAAGGATATAAGCACTACAATACATTGGTCGTTTTGTGCGGGGATTCATTGTGATTCTTTATTTGAACATCGGGGTTCTTTGTATGAACCCTATTTAACAATGAGCGCCACAATACACAGGTTGCAGCATATTCTTTGTTGTAGCTCGCTTAATTTGCGCGGCGTTACGTATACAGAACGAAACTACTTGGTGCCTAGTTGCATGTAGGCTAAGATACTGCCAGATTGCCCATGTCTAGAGACACGAGAAAGTTTGACAGTGAGATTCGAGCGTATTTGAGCATGCAGCTCGCTACCGTTGGCAACGCAATTTAGCATGGTGTTACCCGTGCAACGCACAGATACTGTAGAATGGCACATACGGTAGTATATACTCAACTGATTTCCAGACGTAATTAAGAATTCCTGGCAATCGTTACAACTCGCTGTTCATTCCTGTAATCTTCACATTACATGAGACTGTCGGCAATTCAAGAGTTTTCATATCTTTTCTGTTAATAATTACGTGTCATCTTGAACGTCTTGGTCGGTCATCAGTTGAATATACACGGGTGTCCAATCGTACAGTACTTCTGTGCGGTGCGGCTAACACCTTACTAAATTGATTGTCCGCGGACAGTCAGCTGCATGACGAAACAGGCTGGAATCGCACTACCATTTTTCTTTCTCATATCTCTCAAGGCCTGGGCAACCTGACAGCATCTTAGCCCGCGTACAGTCTCTGACTGTGCGGTACTTTGCCTGGATCAGGTTTATGATTTCATACATACCTGTAACAGAAATGTTATCCTGTTTGTTCTGCATGTCTCACAAATAGAACTACAGTATTCAGTGATTTTAGCTTGACTCCATGATGACACCCCATCTCATTGATTTCTAGGGCAAGGTTAGCGCGAACAAGGGTGAAATTGGTGACGCCACCCCGTTCAACGATGCAGTCAACGTTCGAAAGATATCTTTGCTGCTTCAAGAATACGGCTACCAGCACACGGGCAATGAGATCATGTACAATGGTTTCACCGGGCGGAAACTCAACTCTCAAGTGTTCATCGGCCCCACGTATTATCAGCGTTTGAAACACATGGTGGACGATAAAATACACAGCCGAGCTCGCGGCCCGGTTCAAATACTCAACCGGCAACCAATGGAAGGCCGCAGTCGTGACGGCGGCTTGCGTTTCGGTGAGATGGAACGGGACTGTCAAATCGCGCATGGTGCAGCGCAATTTTTGCGTGAACGTTTGTTCTTTGCCAGTGATCCGTACAAAGTTTGTGTGTGCAACTTGTGTGGGTTAATTGCAGTGGCACATCAACGAAACAAGACCTACGAATGCCGCAGCTGCAAAAATACAACACAGGTGAGTGTGCGACACTATCACATTGCCTATATTTAGTCCTGGCAAGCCTGACACTGTCTCAGCTTATGTGCAGTTTATAACTGCGGCAATTTTCCTCGTCTCCCACCATTTGAATTATCTTGAAACCAAACGTGTACTTTTTTCACCGATTGCGTTGAACATTTAGTCTAATCAACGGTTTCTAAATGAAAGGTGGAAAATTCTGCCCTGGCATGCATTTATAATATAATCAATCTGAAAACACAAGCATGATCCAAGCAAAGTGCCGCACAGTCAGAGACTGCACGTGGGCGATATTACTGTCAGATTCCCCAGGCCTAGACAGATATAAGAAATGGAGAATAAAGATGGTATTGAGGCTCCAGCATGTTTCAGCATGCAGCTCACTATCCGTGTCCAATCAATTTAGCACGGTGTTAGCCGCACAGCACAGAAGTACTGTACGATTGCACATCCGTGCAATAATAATAATAATCATCAAAGACAGCATTACACCGGTAGCACGTACCGAATGCGTAACTGCCATACAAAAATGAAAAAGTAAAATCCTTAAAGATGGAGAATGGTGGGACTTAAATTGCTACGGCTTCTATAGAAGAGTAAGCACAAACAAACTGGGAAGAGGTGCCTACACCTCGAATGGAACATGCATTCAAACAAGTTTCGTGAACGAGTAGAGCAACATCAGCACGGCAGCTTCCTTGCGGCTTTCACTGTCATGCATCATAACAAATATTATTATTATTAATAATAATAATAATAATAATAATAATATAATAATAATAATAATAATAATAATAATAATAATAATAATAATAATAATAATAATAATAATAATGAGCAGACCTAGAATTGTAAATGATTATTATGCATGGATGTGCAATCGTTCAGTACTTTGTGCTGTGCGGCTAACACCGTGCTAAATTGATTGTCCGAGGTAGTGAGGTGCATGCTGAAACAAGCTGCAGTCTGACTACCATTTCCTGTTCTTTTTTCTTCCTCATATTTGTCTAGACCTGGGCAACCTGACAGTATCTTAGCCCACGTACAGTCTTTGACTGTGCGGCACTTTGCCTGGATCAGGCTTGTGATTTCATACCATACATTCGTAAATAATTATTTAGGCGAATAACGACGTTTCACGCTATACAGACGATGAGCAGTGGTTGTTTCAACCCAATAAATCTTATCATATTTTTCGAAATATCCTACTAATGAGTAGATTGAATAGTAAGAAATCATCGTCAACAGCTGACGGTTCTACCATGGGGCGTGTTGTACAGCTTTCAAGCAAGCAATTTAAACAATCAAGATTTTCTTGTGTATTCATCATCCGTTTCGCGTACCCCGCCACTTAGGTTCTGCAAACGGGTGAGTAATGTACACCGGGGCAATTCAGTATCGAGACGTATCGCATGCTTTATCTTGACGACACCAGTGGAACAATAGTGACAGCTAGGCTGATACATTTGGTAAACGATGCCGTAGCAGGAGTTGCCATGACGAAGTTCTGTGCAACTTCAAACTACCCAGCGAGACTCCAGCTCCTGATGTTACCCCGAGATTTGCTTCCGAAGCCTTTTCCATGATTAGATTTTACCAGACATCGGCGGCTTCAGATAGGGATTTTCATTCCCATGAATAGACTAACGTGCTCCAAATACTCGAAGTAAACTGGTTGTTAGGGGCCAGTTAACCGCTCTCTCCTTTTCCCCTGTCAATCACGGGAACGGTTTCGGGCGAAAACCCTGAGGAAAAATCTGAAACAGTCTGGCAGACGGTTAGTTGGTGCACACCACCTTTTTCTGGCAACTCCCTGCTGCCTTGCAAGCTGCACTTGGTTGTGAAAAAGCTAGAGAAGCTGACTCGAACAAACGCCGAGTGGTGCTGGGGACGCCGCTTTGTACCCAAATTCCCATGAATCTTCATTGAAGCCGACTCATCCTCCAGGAGGAGATATTTGCACAAAAGTAAAATAAAAGGTAATCGCACTAATTCCACCACATCAAGCTAAACCTCGCCTGCAAGCCAGCAGCTGGACTTTGTTTTCAGAGGGTATATGAGACGCACATCATTAGAGCATTTTCGGAATTGGAAGCATATCTCAATAACCGCTTCGTCAGTAACAACCGTGGAAGATGTACAAACGAACCACAAACTTACCTAGCACTCAACAACAGCCTTTATTCGAGTGTGCAGGTTTCCGGCTTTCCCTTTGACACTTTGGTTTCTCACATTTTTACACGGATATTCAATCGTGCAGTACTTCTGTGCTGTGCGGCTAACACCGTGCTAAATTGATTGGCCAGAAGTAGTGAGCTGCATGCTGAAAGAGGCTGGAGTCCCTCTACCATTTCCTGATTTTTCCTGTTCATTTTTTTCCTCATCTGTCTAGGCCTGGGTAACCTGACAGTATCGTAGCCCACGTGCAGTCTCTGGCTGTGCGGCACTTTGCCTGGATCAGGCTTGTGCTTTCATACCATACCTCACATTTATACGTATAATGTATGCCATTCTGTACCCTTCTTTTTCAGATTTCCATGGTTGAATTGCCTTACGCCTGCAAGCTTTTGTTCCAAGAACTCATGTCCATGTCTATCGCTCCCAGAATGATCGTTACCGGTCCAGCGTCGCATTAACGCACTCTCGTTTGACAAAACTGTACATATGTTTGTTCTTTCTTTCATACACACCATTGATACCCGGTAAAAATAAAACGTATAAAACCACACAAGTCAATTGTTTTTCTATTTCTATTTCTTTAGTCATATCTGTCTAGGCCTGACAGTATCTCAGCCCATATGCAGCACTGCCTGGATCAGGCTTGTGCTTTCACATCACACACACATTGTTTTTCGACGTTAAAACATCATCACAAGAGTACAAAGAAGAAAAATGGGATTGGATTAGAAGATAGTTATTTATTTGCTGATCGGTACAACATGTTTCACTCAGGTTGACGAATCTGTGAAAACAAAAGCGAAGAAAACCAAGATCATTAATTTATATCGACTTTTTATTAATTTATTTATCACACCGCTACCCCGAAATTGAGCAACAAACAGCCGGTTCGATGCTTGAGAATGGGATAGCGGAAATCGAACGCACGGTCAGATTAGTCGGCTATCTTTGAGATTTCAGTGGCCGATCTGCAAGTCGTGCTACATTGTAATAATCATTGTACTAACATTTGTTTGTTTCACATTCGCTCTGAGGGATTTGCTTTCCGATTGGAACTCTTTATAGAGGTTTTTCTATTTCGATTCCTACATCTCTCCAGACCCGACAGTGTCTGAGTCTTGCTTGTGACTTCACTCATGCATACATTCACTGCCATGCATTGTAAAAGCTTTCTTTAACACTCCTCGACAAGTGCGCGCGTTCAACTAATACACGCGATAAGATGCTTACAACAAGGCCGTTAGCGATCATAGCTGCAAATTTCACCCTGGAATACAAACTGACCGCTTGTAAGCAAGAATATTATTTGATCATGCTGTGTGATTCGGTCTTGATCACCGTGGTACTTGCATGTTGATCTGCTTCTATTTATCCATTATCCCGTTAGTGATGTACTTTTACGCATGTGGGCCGCTGTGTCAACTAACCTTACCGTGTTCACTTGTATTAGATTGATGTGGATACACACTAGTAGCAAAATCGACCACTGATCCAGGTCATTCCCACGACTTACTTTACTTTGCTGTTGGGCGACTATCTCTTCCTTGGAGGATGAGTCGGCTTCAATGAAGGATCTTGGGGATTTGGGTGCAAAGCGGCGTCCCCAGCACCACTCGGCGTTTGTTCGAGTCAGCTTCTCTAGCCTTTGCACAACCGAGTGCGACCTGAAAAGC
>JACCGJ010017257.1:0-48857 GCA_013407085.1 Atriophallophorus winterbourni
CGAACCTCTTTAGCCATTACCTATGGGAATCCATGGAGCCCTACAGTGCTTCGACCATATTTAGGTTAATGGAAATCAAGACAATATTTCAAAACACAAAGCTCATCAAAGTAATCTTCAGGGGCACTTTGTTTACTGATGATTGATTCTAGGTAACATTCCGTACAGTATGATGGAACGGACATTGGCAAGTTATTCACTATTTGTTCAGAAATCCTTCATCTTTAACTTCTCTATTCCAGACATTAGATGACTGAACCAAAGCTTTAGACCATATTGGTTTTCTTCATGCCCTGTATATTATTATTGCACAGAAGTTCACTTATTGTCTTGGCCCGTAAGATCTAGATTGAACTCTATCTGGAATATTCCTGGGTCTGTAACAGTATGAAACTTAGCCTGCATTGTTGATGTTGGCCTCCATTAGTCGCATGATTGTTTCATGACCCACCACGTTTGAATGACTAAACAGTCCGATTTCTAGGTGGACAATCTACCCTTAGCGCTCATAGCAATAGGCAGTACTCGGTCGATCGGTGTCGTTTGCGCGCTGACGACGTCAGCTACGATCAGCGGTCAATAGCACTATCTGCTCTTCCCCATCTTGAAAATGACGCTTTACACTGCCTTCAAAGTGAGAGGTTAACATCAAATTCTTTCCAACTCGTATATTCAATGTTAAGAGTTTTCAAATTTTTTTCTAATGTATTTGTCCGCAAACGCGGTCTGCCCAAAGGTAGACTACCTGATTTCAACATTCCCTAGACTAGATCTTGGATTACGACCATTTTCCATTCTGTACACATGACCTAGCCCTCGTAGGCGACGCTGTCATAGTAGGGTGAATATGCTCTCTAGGCCGGCTTTACAAAGCATTTCAGCGTTCTTTACTTTGTTTGTCCACGGTATGTTCAATATACCGCGGTTTCTCCTTCAATGGCAAGCGTTCAGCTTCTGTTCTTGTCTTGTATGGATGGCTCAGGTTCGACGGCCTATATTATAAGTAGTTTATAAACTACAAATGGAATGGTGAATATTCTGCTATGAATATTCAAGCAGTTTACGTCATTGATACTTTCTACACCCGCGCCTTATGATACAGTACGCGATCCGTGCAAGGAAACCCTGGCTCCTCGAGGATCTTGGCTTGTTTGACATGCTGTATCACCGAGCGGCGAAGCTCGAGGTGTAGTTGCAAAATTTATCACATAGACAACCGCTGAAGATGTTGAATATAATGGATTTCATCTGAAGGCAGTACTTTAGCGTCTTGATTCCTTTGTGTTAGTGGATCACCCTCTCGGATACTAATTCTAAAAAAGCACGTGAGCTGATTTTAAATATCACATTACGAAATAAGTTGTCGTCTCAATTTGCATTCCGCTTGCGTCTAATTTTGCAACAGTTTAACAAAGAAGCATACAAGTGTGCGAACCTTCTACAACTTCTAAGAAAATTTGTGTATATATTTACATACATCCTCAGTGTATGAACCATCTTACCCCATTATATATTTGACTATTTTGCCTCGCAATTTTGTATATTACATACGTGTTCCGGCATATATATCGATTCATTTTTCAAAACAAAATAACATCTTGAATATTATAAAAGTATGGCAGCGAGGCAGTAATAGCATTAAATTAAAATTCTGATGATCGCCATTACTACTAGCGACAAAATTATACCGGTAGCAATTCGTGTTTATTCAACTGCCATAAATCAACGAAACAATAAAGTCCTAATTAGGTTGAGAACGGTGGGACCTAAATATTAGTAAAATCTTCAGGAGAGTAGCACTGACAAACTGAATGAACGGTCAACACGCCAAATGAACCATGCATAAAATCACGTTTCTTGATTCGGTTTGAAACAGAACCCTCATGTTTGATTTAGCCTCGATAGATAACATTTCTACAAAATATAAACTATCTTTACTAAAATTTCCTAGTCTTGAATTTAAATCTTGTTTGTATCATACGTTTCTAAAAATGTATAGAGACAGCTTCAGAATCGAGGTTAAGCTTCTTACTTGTTCAGGGCGTGTCCCTGTGGAAGGCACTTTGACCACGACTCCTCCAATGTTTTGCGAGCCACCGTAAAATCCTCGACTGTAAGAGCTTCCGCCTGGTATTCTTCCCGAAATGACGCTCGGTAAGCCGTAGTGATGTTCCACCGCTTCGAATCGTTCTACTTCTTCCTGCCAAATGAAACGTGAATATGACACTATTATCTGGGATAGTTTTATTTTTTCATTGCACACTTAGCAATCCGGTGTTGCTGGGATGTGTTACGGTCTTGTTTCATGGATTTGGTGGCTTGAATACTACCTCGGTTATGGTGTATGCAAAGCATGCCTAATCCTAGTTGCACTCTATATCCCAGTGTAAAATTTGTGACACAAAATATATGCCACTGCTCAATACCCTTTCCATGTGGTAAAAGTAATATATTCTTGAACGCTTCTTGTTAATGGAACCTAAGATAAGCATCGATCCTATGGTGCTTAGTCGAGTGAATTTCCTTTCATTCATATTCTTGGAATATCAATCCGCCTTTAATACAATTCATTTTTGTAAGCGGGTATTCAATATTTAGTCAGAAGTCACTTTTTGGTTAGCCTTGGGATGGCATCATAATTTAGTACAGTTGCTGAAACATGAGAAAGTGAACATATAACGGAAACGTAACCTAACCACCGAAAGATACAATAAATTAGTGTTTTGCAGCTAATGTCTGTATTTTATTCTCTTGTGTTTTGAATGTATTTCGGATAGAAACGTTTAACATGAGTGGTTACGTTTTAATCTTGTTAGGAATCAAGACCCTGACAATCTGTCGCTATATTTTATCAAGCTACTTACTCGCATTATGCACTTTTTTTTAGTCGCAGGGGGCTCAATTAGTTATACGTGCTCCGTTTTTTAAAAATTTTTTGAACTGTTATTTTCAATATTGTATTTTTCCCATCATTGTATTTTAGCCATAACTATATGGAAATCAAGCAATTTTTCTCTGTATTCGATGATGAAAATGGTACGAGGTAAAGTTCCAAATTGATTATGGAAATTGAAGGCAGTTTTTGATATCACCAAACATGCATAATGATTCATAGTTATCACCGCCACTCCTAATGATTTTTTTCAATCTTTTAGCTCAAATATACTGTTCTACGCTTTTTACTCTTTTGATACCTGTTAATAATACAACTATTTTATGATCAGCCCTGCGTTTAACTTGCTGAAAGCAAACTAAACCCTAAATCTTGAATAGTCTATTGTGCACCACATTTTACGCCTACAAAATAATATATTCTGGCATTTAACATGCTGACACACCAAATAATTGTTGATTATGCATGCTTTTGATAGAAATATTTTTAATAATATTTTGAAGTATATTATGTATAGATATAAATATCATATTATATTATTCAAAGACATGTGTCATCTTTCTCTTATGTGCTACCTGGAAATAACACATCATGTGCTATTTCAATATTAATCTGCTTCATTTCCTTTCATTACTTTAACCTAAACTATTAATTTCTCAACAGAATAGGCAATCGTGCATTACTTCTTTACTGATAAGGTAACGAAGTGCTAAACTGATTTGCGACCGGTAATGAGCTGCATGCGGTGTCAAGCTGAAGTCTCAGTAAGAAATTTTTTTACCTCTCAATCTAGTTAGGCATTGGGAACCTGATAGTATATAAGCCAACGTGCAGTCTGTAACTGTGTGGCACCTTGGCTGGATCAAGGCTTGCTATTTCATTCACGTGATTTTATGCAATATTTTTTATTATATAATGTGTGTAAATATTACTTGGTCAAGATTTCCATGGTGAATGGAACATACCTGTGCCGCACGATCTGTGTAACTGACACAGTACAAAAATCCTGCAGCAATGTAGGATGAAATAGCTGCCAACAATGCGAATCCATAGGACCATGACAAAAAGTTCTGATCCGGTCTTGGCATCCATGCGCGGTCTTGTGATTTTATTCCGAATGTGATCACACTAAGTGTCAATAATACGGCGATAAAAAGCTAGTTAGAAAAGAAACGATAAGTATTTACCAACCTTGTGGAAACAAATTGTCATTTAAATAATAAATATAGTGGATTCTTATGAAACCTTTTTCAGATTTCAATTTCATTTACCAGAATTCTAGGATGGTTTTCTTTGGGGAGCTCTCGAAGGTGTAAATGTTCAACAAAATACCGCTTTAACCTCTGTACCGTGATCTCACCTGTTTTTAATAAATTTTGCATTTCCTATGTTCGCCATTTTCTATTTCTTACCAACTGTGTGGAAATATGTAAATTTCTTAGATAATTGTAAATAACGGCAACTGAGTTAGTGTATTACTAAATTCTCAATGACTGAAGATTGGAATGCAATCACACATTATTCCAAACAACTTGCATCATCATACTTTAAAATGTCGATGAGACAGGATTCTCACACGTGCAAGCTTTGGACCGAAATGTTTATAGATAAGAATGAACTGGCATCATTTTATGTATGAACTTTCTCACCTGTCCTGCCATCGCCATTGTTGATTCCGCAGCTGGATGTCCAAAAAGTAGATGATATAATATGAGGATGAGTAGCACACAACATTGGGTGATAAATGCTATAGTAATTAATACTTGAATTGCTATCAGCCAATATGGGTCTAGCCACTGCCAAATACCGATTTGGAAAAAAAATCGATCAAATATCCAATAACAGCCGGTCAGCATATTAGCGTGGTAGTCCTGAAAACCATATTGTAAGTCGGAACACTTACTAAAGGATGAACAAATTTGTCAAAGCATACAGACCAAATGCCCATATGTAGAAAATTACTATGAACTCTGCTGTAGGATTCTAGCCAATAAGGGCTAGAAAATGCTAAGAAGAAAAATAGGAATCCAATAGTTGTTGCGACGCAGGCAGCATAAAAAGGCATGTACATCTGCGTCAAATGATAATTTTTCGACATCCTGTTCATTTAATAATTTCGAATTTCCGCTATTTAATTTTTAAAATAATGAATGCTTCTAACAAATTTATAGAAATTACCTTTCAAACCATTAATGGCATCATCTATTTCAAAGTATGGACTTTCAATTATCATTGTTCTACCTTTATGAATAATGATATCACCCTACATGTTTTAATGCTATGTTCTACAACAATTGAAGAAAATGAAATTAATATAGGTCAGCATATATTCAGTGATTTACCAGTAAGCATATTTGCCCAAATTTTTAAAATTGAGTTAGCAATATGCCCGCATCTCTGACGTTTCATCATTAGCTTTAAGAATAATATGGACATTAGTTAGGCCGTTATAAAAGCTTTGTACGTAATTGGTATAAGTTCATAAAGTTTAGATTCGAAGCAAAAATAAATCCTTAATTGATTCTATCTTAATTTTACATAGCATCCTTTTAAATGGCTGCTGCAATTTTAACTTTGAGGTGCTATGAATTTTAAATTGCATATGCGCTCAGTGATTCACAATATGGTTAAATCCTTTGATAGTACCTTATTTTCCATAAGCACAGGCATTCATTGCTGCCACGAAACGAATGTATTGCGAAATGGTGGGTATACATTTAATGATCGGACCACATATAGAAAATCGGTGATGCAATTGTTCGAATTTGAGGCACACCAACCCATCTATTAGTATATATATTGTCTGCACATAGAATACTGTAAACTGGTTTTGACAAAATATTTCCTAAAGGATATAGTTCAGCTAGAAAAATTATGATGCTCGCTATTTACATGATTGGGGCTGACGTGCATCAACCATGAGTATCTCCGTCAGCATTAGGGTTTCACTCTCTCAGCAGAAAACTTTTCAGGGATGATCATATGTGGTGATTTTTCGATTAACGATCAATGATACTCAATCATTCATCATCATTGATTCAAGAATAATCAATAATTTTGTTATTTAAGTTCCAGTTGTAAAACCTACATTAATTAACACATACTGTGATTCGAGTAAGCGTGGTTTGTTCTCACTTCCATTCTTGGGTCGGTTATTCAATTCATCGCATTTGGCGTCTCGAACAACGATTCTTCATGGCGAAATCAATTTTCGAACCTCTCGTTATAAATGCGGATGCTTGAGAAATTGAAGACTATTTTGAAAGATTCGAAATTTGGTGTATGACACGGCTCAAAGCAGAAAATGATAAAAAGTCTGTTCACTTTCTAAATTCAATCGGAAAATCATTAAGAAAATATTTGGCTTATTCGGATTCGCCCATTTCCCTTCCATACGAAACGCTGAAGGCGCTTTTAATGAAGCACGTGAAACCCGTACATTTCGAAGCAACCGAACGTGCAAAATTTCATTCCATGCTGCGTCAGTCCAATCAAGGAATTTGCGATTTTATTCTACAATTGTTAATTCAGGCAGCGAAATGCGACTTCGGTGACTTGTTAGAAATGCAATTGAAAGATAGACTAATCGCTGGAATAAATGACAGTGTTTTGCAAAATGAGCTCTTGAAACTGCCAAAACCTTCTTTCGAAGATGTTCGAGCTCATTGTGAACAGTATCAAGATGCGCGTGTGGTAACGATAGAATTGTCGCCAGCAGAACGTTCTGTCATGTTCGACACACATAAACGTGAAAGAGCGAAGAATTATATAGCAGGTTAACAACTAAAGTATGAACCGAATTATCGACGTGTTACTGATAACCATTCGAATTCAATCAAAATTGGGAAATGTGCGTCATGCGGCAGAATGCACGCAAGGCACAGTTGCCGATTTCGTCAAGCCAGATGTCACAAGTGCGGAAAACTTGTCATATTCAATCCGTTTGTCGAACTCCCGAAACGTATTGGACTGGTTAGCGATGTTAATGATGAATTTAAATTATTATCTTTGGCCATCATATCTCCCAATACTAGCCATATTTGCAAAACCATCTCTTGTGTTTCTAGTGGCGCATCATTAGATTTTATTCTGGCTACGGGTAGCGTTGAATTGCTTATTACCCAGAGAGATCAAAAACACTTAGCTCCTGATGAAAAAATCCAACCTACTAGCCTCACAATTAAAGTCATTACTGGACATTCTATTCCTGTCGTTGGATCGTGTATGATATCCATTCGAGATGAAAACAATACTGCTGACTGTAGATTCATTGTTATTAAAACTGGTCCTTCTATTCTCGGTCTGGAAGCAATGCAAGCTCTAAAAATCAGTCTATCTTTCTTAAAATCGTCTGAAGACACTTCAGAATTGAAGAATCTCATGATTAAATGTTCGCAAGTAACTGGTAAAATGCGAATTTCTCCAATTTCTCTGAATGTAGAAGGAAACCCTGTGTTTCTCAAATGCCGCCTCATTACACATGGACTCCGAGAACCTGTCGGAAAATCCAAGGCTCTAATGTAGACAAACAATGATGATACCCTAACTCTGCCGCTTGGCGAAAAACGAAACGTTGACTTTCAACATCCTATCAGAGTATGGAGAACACTTCTTTTACTCTGGATATTCAAACTGCTTCTGGAAAGACAGTTCGACCGATTTCTAACAGTGCCATTGCTCTTGCTAAAACTCTTTTGTTTGATGATGAAAATTTTACTTTCCTATCAACTGACTCAAACGCTACTCCTGTTAACACATCTACATCCGCCAGTATCATTGATTCAAACGGAAAATCTAGTTTTCATTACCAAGAAAGTGGCTTCAAAATGAGCAAACTTCAGAATTTATCAGATACCATTTCAAATAAATCACCGGACTCATCTTATCAAGCAAATTCCGCACTGCCTTCTAGCTCATCTAAACGATCGTCAGATAATGTACTTTTCAAAACCGCTAGAGAAAAAGCCTAACTGGCACCTTTGACTACTGCCATTGAAAAAGTGAGACAATTGTTGGCAACTGTGGATCAAATTACCTATAGAGATACAGGTCAGTTATGTTCTGATTCTGATTGCATTTACCATCATAACACCACTATCTTGGATACATCTGAAGATGCTGAACCGGAAAGACTGGTAAGAAGATCAAAACGTCTGTTGAACAAGCCTTACCGGGATTATCAAAACCCAGGATAATTCGCAAACTGCGGTGGATGTGGTGATTGTTCGATTAACGATCAACGATACTCAATCATTCATCATCATTCATTCAGCAATAATCAATAATACTGTTATTCGAATTCTCGTTGTAAAACCTGTATTGTCCGTGACGTGAGTTACGCGTAGTCCACCTGTTTCTTATTCCGTCGAATTCAAAACAACGATTGGGCTATTCTACGGTACTGTAATTAACAACAATTACAACAAAAATAACTATACAAACCTTAATTGTATAGGAACGTCACAGCAACAATGGAGCCAAATACTCCAGAATCAAATTCAATTCAAACAAAAGACGACCTGATATCGAAATAAGAAGAATCGATTTACCAAAATAACGTCAATACTTTCTGTGACTATCAAAAATGACACTCAAAATAGCGTCCAAAATCAAGTGAAATACTGAAGCCCAAAATGGCAACCAAATTCCGCAACAATGACCAACAATGGCAGAAACAATAAATTAAAACAAACATTTGATCGAAGGCGAGTACAGAAATGATTCACAATAACATAAATAATTACAAAAAGAAATCTTTTATATCAAAATACTGTAGGAAAATAAAACACAAGCAAAATCTATTTCACAAAACTCAGGTTTTGTAACTAAGTTCAAAATAAAAGGAATTTCAAACTACTTTCAAACTACTTTGAACCTTACAAAACTTACATTAATTAATACATACTGTGATTTGAGTGAGCGTAGTTTGTTCTCACTTCCATTCTTGGGTTGGTTATTCAATTCAATACAATTCAATTCATCACATCATATTTTTCTAAAATCATTTTAGGCATTGCTTGAACTATCTTTACATTTTTGATATTTTTTCAAGTGTCAAATATGGAATGAAAAAACTTGCTTAGGGTTCTCCGGTAACCAGATGCTTTACAGCATTATGATTTATTTCATATAACCTCATCCATTCTGAACTCAAATGGATGCGCAAATCAATTGAGCTGTTGTGTTTGTGGTAAATGCATTTCAATTTGCTTCCAGGCACTGCAGCAAAATCTAGTGCCTAAAATTACGGTTTATATATATTCGAGTCTGGAAAATGGATTCATCCCGGCCAATCAGATTCTCTGATTCTGTATGCCGAAATAAGGGAATTTACCGTGACCGAAATTGATTTTGTTAACAATTGGTTAAGAAGAAGTGAACTTGATGGTAAAATATATTAATATTATTAATATCAACAATAATCTTAATAATGGTTTATTCTTGTTAACCCAAGGCATGAAATACATGAACAGGTTATCAAAATAAAATGAGATTTAATGATTGGCTAAACTTAATTCATAGTGATTTCAGCGTTCAATGATGATGAAACTTCACTAAGATTCAGTCTCCGAAAAAAAATAATGACAATAGTGCGAGAGGATGAAAATAATAATTGGAAGGGAACATAAAGCTAAGGATAATATTGTTATGGTTCGGGAAGGTGAATGAGCAGCATTAACAGAATCAAGACAATTGTTTTCTCTCGAACAATATTTAATGGGAAGCAAAAATTAAATTGAATGTCATATAATGTTAAAAAACTGGAGAAAAGAGCTCAAAATGCGTGAGGATTATTTTTCATGGGGATAAAGCAGTTAAACTAACGAATAACCTTTAACGACTGTGAGTTGAATAAATATAAGAAGAATTCGCGGATTCCATTGGTTTAGTTTCTTTAAGAAACTTTCAGTATGTAAGACGACAATTTCCAAGGTCGAATAAATAGGAAAAGAATATAGCATATTCTCTTCAGTAGCATGGCGAGAGGTCATCTGGTTAGTGTTTGCAAATATGGTAATTGAAAATTATGAATAGATTGTAATAAAAAGTAGTTTTTCGTGAATCATTGTATAAATTTCGTGATGTATTTATTCACAGTGTAAATTGAACAAGGAAAATCAAGGTAATCATGTATCAAGTATAAAATTAATTAATTTTATACTTGATATTCAAGACACACTAAGCATAATTAATAATGACCACAATGTTTGTACAATCAAACGGTTGTATGTGAAATCACGAATTCATTTCCTTGGTCATTTCGGGAGCGGAATTTTAAGTTCAATAAAAATTAAGGTATGCAGTATTTGCTCAATGCTTTCAGAGAATCAGAAATTGATCTGTTATTAAACCAGAAAAATATTCCATTGCTAAAAATAAAATGAGTGTTCTAGCGTGCGCTGAATTTTAACATATAATGTTAATGGAAAATGCGTGATGTTTCTGTGTTCTAGAATTTTCAACAATTTTTTTCTGATTGTTAAAATAGATCATCTCAATATGAACAGTTTTACTGTCCATTGAAGGAAGGGAATATTAATTGGTTCTCAGCAGGCGAGTTTTATTCAGGTGCGTGTAGGGAAGTCATGCTGGAATGTTAATACTCGAAACTGAGTGAGTGTTCTTACGAAAGCTGCGAAACATAATTTAATAACAGTACCCAGGTATGCAATTATTATATAGATCATCAACTAGAACATCTAAGTTAAAAAAGATCAAATATTTTTTTCAATGGTAAGGAATAAATCCAGATGATATTGGAAAAAGTGTAATGAGATTCCACTGTTTAACTTATTCAGGCACCTAGAAATTTTTCTTCAGTACTTTAGCATCGAACCTTGAAATAAAATAGCTTTTTCACTGTTTCGCGAAGTGTATATATATATATATATATATATTCTAAAGAATGAGATAATATTGTACTCGAGTCTGCAAAACCATAATGCTTCGAGGTTTATATACTCTGTGCTCTATAATCATTTTTTAATTTTGTGAGCGTTAATGGAATCTTTTCTATATTTGCGCTATCTGATTTATTTATTTTGCTGTATATTATGTTACAATAGTCTGAAAGAGTAAGTGTGATAATCTATACATTTCTATTTTTCAATGAGGTTGAATTATATACCTGTGAACAATATCTATACTATACTTGTCTCTAATGATGTGATCGCGTACCTATGCTTTGGACATGAGTGATGCGGAATATTAACATCCTAAATAATGCGTTTACTGTATCAGTTAAATTGCATCAATGGTATGAAGATATAAATTATTTTGTAATATGCCTATTATGAGCATGAAAGTTGATTTTGCGAGTGCAGCTAAATCCTAATTAAGTCTAGCTATTTATCTTTGTACTTACTAATCTGGAAAAGTAATAAAGACTTTCATGTCATCAGCGAGTAAGAAATGTTTACTATGAGAAATGACAGTTGTACGTCATTTATACATTAAAGAAATAGTTATGGTCCTACTGGAACGCTACTGCGCGGACGTATTTTTCGTTGCTCCGACAATTTGGATCATATCTACGTTGCATCTGCACGGATTTATACCATTTAAAGCCTTCCGTGTACCACTCGACGGTATCTATCGAATTTCATACTTTTCGATCGTGCAAGTCGGCTTACAGCAAAGTTACCAGTTTGACGGTGAAAAACAATTTTTCACGCTCACAAAGTTTTTCCCAGCACCAGCTATCCTATCCTATCATTGCAAAGACCACTTTGAGTTACAACTTTCGATATCTTATTTCGTGTTCTATCTTCTGTGGTTCATGAGTTATCGCGGATTATTTGTTCAATGACGAAATCTCGCCAACGAACACAGTCGAATCTCTCAATGGACAAAACACCCATGATCGATCAGCCGACAAGCCCTATGCAACCCACAAACATGTGCGAACCTGTCACGAGATCTACTGCCCTGACAATGAAAAAAGTCGATCCATATGTGACCCTGAGAAGTATTCATGCGACGGCGACGCTGACATTAACTGACGAGTGTGTAAAGCTTGTGTTATTTCTGCCATGCCTGTAGAAATTCAAATATAAATGATTATCGCAAGAGTATACGTTCATCTGTTGGAAAAGTGTTTAATACAATAGAGCGTAGATTGTAAAAACTGGAAGAGAAGCTTGCGCGAGTGAAGAAAGATGTTGAGCCATTAATCAAGCCTGAACATGTAAACTGAACAAACGAATACGTTCAACTTTACCACATCCAAACCATTCTCTGAAAAATGTTGAATTGTTGCAGTATGGCACCCAGGAGAGTGTTAAAAACGTATTAAAGCCAAAAACATTCGTATCGAATGCTCCATTAACCAAAGTTGCCTCGAAAGGAATTTCTCTTTGTGTTATCTGCAACAACGTGCTACAGTCAACTGAGACGTTATTGTCGAATAGACACCAAAACGACTTTGCCTAATGGTTGGAATAGTGCACTCAGATGTATATAAAAGCTATCCACCCTGCTTTGTTGATTCGCTTGAGTCGTCCTCCCAAAGCGCTAAACCAAGACAAGCCGCGGTTGCTACGGGACGGCATGGAAAATGCCTCTCGTGTATTTGTTGATGTGCCGTGGTCAGAGCGGGTAAAATCGCCACCGGAAAATTACAAAAATAAAACAATTTATCGCAATAGGCGCACGCTCATACTCTTAAATGTCCCAGAATTTACAACTGGTTCAGATACAAAGTGTAAATCCAACCACGACATACAACAGTGTAGATTTATTAGTAATGCTATCCAAACCAGCAATGCAGCGGTTATCGATACTTTCAGAATCCCGAAGTCACCGAATTGCGAAGGTAATGGTCCACGACCCAATAAACTGACAATGTTGACTACCAATATGGTGACAGCGTGCTTAAAAATTGGAAACAGTATGGAAACAAAGTTCCACGAGATATCAAAACTATCAGTAAACACCTGAAAACCGGCTCTATCGTGGAAGTTGCCGAACCTGTTGGTACTGAGCACAGTGATGCCGGTAATCATGCTCCAAAAACGGATGTCGACCGACTTTATCACAGTCGGTGATGTAATATACCCATCAACACGAGGCCCACCATCTTCGACACGTACTCAACTTATCTGCTCAAATACGCATCATCCAGCACCTTTATCAAGATCAAACATCAAATGTGTATACACCAACGCACAATGCTCGATAAATAAGTTACCGGAGCTAATCGAGCTTCGTCAAAAATATTCGCCACTTCTGAAAGCCGTAACAAAAACGTGGTTCAAACAGCAATTAGCTCGGGAGGAAATTTCCATTCCAACCACGTTTTTTTTCATCGTGCTCGTATGGAACGTGGAAGAGGAGTTGTTGCTATTTACTATGATCAACACCTAACGTTCTGAGAATTAACGGATAATGATTTGATACTGGAAGATACACTTTGGTGTTCGCTTGAATTAGCAACAGGTGAAAACTGTGTTGTTGGTGTGATTTACCGACCACCGTCAGCAGACGAAGCATACAATGCTAGTTTAATTGAGAAAACTCAGCTGGTTGTTTCCAGATATCAAAACAACGACATGATCATGGGTGACCTTAATCTCCCGAATTTATTAAAATGCGAGATTCCACCGGTGAATTCTCTTGATCACCTATTTTACAAAATGTTTGACGAAATTTCTCTTTATAACCACATCTCAAGCAGCACTTGCTTCACAGGCACAAACACACGTCCATACTCGATCTAGTTAATACGAGCGAGGAAAATGTCATCGAGGATATTCGCTATGAAACACCACTTGGAAAGAGTGATCACGTAGTCATTGATTTCGACTATATATCTGAAGCGAAAAGAGCTAGTGATGCTCAGAAATTGATACAAAAAATCGATACGGTTGCATTATAAATAGCTCTTCAAAAAGTCACCGACTGTCCACCAATTAACACTGATGTCCAACAATGCTGGTCATCGATACTTCAGAAAACCAATCAAAAATAGAACTCCACTCAAAATTTGTTTCTAAAACCTGAGAAAGGGATTCAAATTCGTGATCCAGGGTCGAACAAGAAAATGGATAAAGATGAGAAACTGTGCACGGAGAAGCCACATACTGCAGTCAACACCGGAATCGTAAGAATCTAACCGTTTGTTGAGAAACAAAGATACTAAACATTTCCAGGAGGATAAAGAAAAGTATAAAATCTATCTGATGGATAAAATTGAACGAAAACCGAAGCTCTTTTACCAGACCGTGAACAGAAAGGCCAGGGCGTTTCCGCTTCACTTAATATGACCGAAACTACATCCACTGCATTGGAAGCCGCTAACGAACTCGCTCAATTTTACTCCAGAGTATTCTCTCCTAACGAGCGCGTATGCTACGATATGCCAGCATTTAGATCACATATGAACACAATACAATAAATCGCTGTTAAATTCGACAGTGTCCTGGTAAAGCTACTCGGGTAAAATACAAAAAATCCCTGGGTGCTGATGAAATAAAACCATTCATCCTAAAACAATGCGCCCGTGCTTTATTCTCACCACTCTCTGATCTCTTCAACATGTCACTGAGTAACAGAAAGGTTGCTACTGACCGGAAAAGTGGATTAATCACACTGATATACAAAGAAAGGAACCGATCTGATATGTCTAACTACAGACCAGTCACGTTGTTGGTCTCTAATGTTCTCGAACGATTTTTTGCAGACGAACTTATCAACCACTTGGAACAAAATTAGCTTCTTTCCGTCGCACAGCACGGATTTAGGACAAGACATTCCCATCTCACCAATCTTCTCATAACTCTTGATAATTGGACTCGAGCCTTGGACGATGGATACCCTATGCCTGCTTGTTACTTGGATATGTCTAAAGCTTTTGACCGTCTTAACCACAGCATACTGATACAAAACAACACTATTTTTATTTTTCCCCAAGCTCACTAGCTCGTGGCAACGGTAAGTTCTCTTTCTGTGCCATTTGCATTTTCGTCACAACCCCGATAACTCTTTGCCAGTTTCATTGCTCTTCCAGACCCCAGTATCGGAAGTGCGTATACACGCAGTTTTAACTGACCCTGTTTCGGAGGATGTGGTGGGTAGCTGTGTCCCTGGTTGACGCCCTACCTGTCCAAATGCCACAAAAATCCATTGATGGTGCAGCCTAAACGCGAATGAGGCCCGCTATAAGGCCTTGGGGACTCAAACATTTCTCTCTTTGCGATTTCCACCCACCGCTCAATCTATCCTGCGGGGTATGCTGCAGATTATTATCCTGAATACGGGATTAATTGACTTGTATAGTTATCAGGGTTAGAGTTGATGTGGCGCTATCCAGCCCAGTAGAAGTTACAAGTGGCGTACATCAAGGCTCAGTCTTGGGGCCAATACTCTTCCTGGTGTACGTTTACGATATACCTGAATTCGAAAGCAGCAAAATAATTTTATTTGCGAATGACATCAAAGTCTGGACTAATGTACGCATAATACAAGATTGCCAGATTCTACAAAAAGATCTCGAAGCACTTCATACGTGTTCCTTGTGCAACTGCCTAACATTCAACATCCAAAAATGTAAAACGTTAAACGTCGTTCGTCGTAGCAGATCTCATGGCTACAAGTTAAATATTACACACTCCATATCAAATTGTCGAAGGTTTTTCTTTGCTGTCCGAGATTGTTTCATATGGAACACTCTGCCCCAACATATCATTTGCGCATCAAGCCTGAACTTTTTCAAGGCTGAACTTGACAATTATATGTTGACTAAATTCAACCTCGCACCTCAAAACACGTGTTACTTAACATATTGCTAAAACGTTTGTGTTGTTTTTATACATTATCTATATATTTATTCTGTGGTTACTGTAAAGTATTTGCTTCTTGGACCATTAAAACTTTAAAGTACTTTAAATAAAACGTTACATTAAATTCCAACACTGAAAATTGTTATGCTGCGAGATCTGTGGCCATTGATTTCGACCAAGTAGGTGCGATGATTGATTGAAGAAGTTATTCAACAGAAAGATTACCTAATATGCCATACAATTTAAGTTTCGATACAAATAATTAATAAATACAATATCAAATGCTTCAACTTAAGAAGACAACTACGACTCATTAATCTACCTCAATAAAAAGTAGTAATATGGTGAACATATTCATGCTAGCATATTATGCAACATCCTTTATTCATGGAGCCGTGTTGAGCTCTAGAGGGTAAAATTGGAGATAAGTGATTTAAAATATCTTTTCACTATATTTCCTAGTAATCTAGATATAATTGCTGTGTGGTTAATTGGATGAGAATTGGATACCGTGTGCTTGAAGCCAGATTTATATCTGGATGTTTCAACACAGTGTATCTATTCTAAAGGAAAGACTCAATATTCTATTGAAGTTTTAAATATGGTCAAGAGAAAAAGTTTAAAAGTTCAAAAGTTCACCACTCAATCTGGTAAAGGCTGGTGGTATGCCTGTTATGTGTGTCTTGAGGCATAACTTAGTTTGCTTGCAGACTTCATTATTGTTATTATTATTTTATTAAATAATATACTAGGTGGCCGAAAAGATCTAGTGATATCTCTAAGTTTAGATGTATTGTATGTTCTAAAAAATATATAAGGAATTCTTCACAAATTGCATCAGCATCTCTAATTTTCATTCACACAGAATTGGAAGTTTGATCTCGATGAATAAAATCTACATAGTTGGTTGAGTTTATTCATCGTACAGTAAATTAACTACTGAGTAAATTCGCTTCAATACAACTATTTAGTTCTCTATTTTACTGATGATTCCAGTGTATTGTCTTGAATAAATTTGTTGTCACTCAACAGTTCTTAAGAAAGTTAACGAGTGAAAATATCATTAGTGTCTAATAAGACTGTAAACCATTGTTTTTTTTTTAATTTTCTCTAGCTTCCACTGTTTTAAGCGCTTAAATACCAATAGATGCAGCCGATTAAAAGATATAGCATTAGTAGTTCAATCATATTGAATCTTTAAGTTCCGTTTAATTTTAAGATGTTATGCTATTAGCTTCCAATTTTGAAGGCACCTCGTTTTAGAAATATAGTGGAAAGCTATCTTAATAATAATATTATATATTCATGGAGATCCAAGGCATGTAATACATGATCAGTTTATCAAAATTTATCAACAAAAGCAAAAAGAACAGCGTAACGAACCGAATTAAGCGGGATTTTTAAACATTCTTTCGTTCTATAATGAAAATTAATATACAATAGGTAAGATAAAAATTTCAATGTCTAATAGAAATAAAATTTCATTTGAATTATGTCAAGATTTACGAATGGCAAGGATGCAAGAAACAAATGGAGAACAGAAATGGAAGGTAATTATGGAAAAAGTGTTGCGAATTGTAATGAAGTTGTCATAAGAAATTGATAAATAAATTATATATGCATAAATCCATGTTCTCACGGAGAGATTGGTTGGAAAGATTGAGAAAAGGGGAACATAAATCCATCGGAATTAGAATATCTAAGAAATTGTAGGGGATGAGAGAGGGTGTGGCTAATAGCAGGGAGTAGGCAGTAGGGTGCTTTGCTCCAATACTCTTGAAGAATTATCGACGAATAGAACCGAAATTTGTTTACCGACCGGATTTTTGTTATCTGCAGGAGAGTGAATCGCATACGGAACAAATCTCGGGCGGATAGATTTCGAGCCAGTTTCAGTGATGTTTCGGTATTCGGAGATACTGGAATATAATAGAAGATATTTTCTTCACCAGCATGGTGAGAGGTCATCAAGGTAAAATAGCACATCATTCAAAAAAATAAAATGTACATTTAAAAATACAATGTTTTCCAGTTTTAAGGTTTTTATTTTATTGGTGGATTTTATTATTTTGCCGTTTGAATAAAAATGTGACATTTATAGGCCTCAGACAAAATAAAAGACAATTATATACATAATGCTGTATAGAAAATGTCATGAAAGGCAATGTTGACATTAATTAGTGTAAAAGCATGTCTAGGGTCCGGTAACCTGACACTTGAATGGCCAGTTATCCACAAAACACTATCAGAACTCATGATATACTAATATGTGAGGAAAGATGTGGAAATAGAAACCTGGGATCCAATGAGAATATAGAACATCTAGAACAGAGTTATTCCTAAGGATTTGGGATAGTGAGTGAACAGTAAGATTTCCTACAAGCGTTTTAAATATTCCTGTGGATGGGCACATACGAAAATGTAGAGGAAAAGAATTCCAAAGTTGGGCATATCTAATTAAAGAGACGTAACGTTCTTCTTAAGCGCCTTGTTCGATTGCGCAGATCATATTGAATATAATCGTGGAAGCGCATGCAAAACTGGAGCTTAATTCGCTGCTGGGTAATGATTTGGAAGAAAAGGAGCAGATTTAGACGGATTCTGCGTAGCCATAGTGGTTTGACACTCAGCAAATTACACCTCTCAAGATAAGGCAAAGGGTTAGAATAGCCGAAAGTTATTTCCGGTGAAAGTACGTTGAAGTCTCTCTAAGAGAAAAGAATCACGCCTCCCCATGTGGAAATATATGATATTACAATAATCAAGAATTGGCAGGACATTCATTTTATATAGTGCAATTTTACTTTCACGTAAGAGGAATTTATGGTTTATTAAGCCAAAGTATTGTCGTGCTCTCGTGAGAAGATGTCTAGCTTGTTCATCAAAGTTCAGAGAAGAGGAATACCTAAATCCGAGGTCCTCAACATCTGCAGAAAAAGTTATGGTTGAGCCATTTAACGTAAGTCTGTTACAGGGTATTAAGCAGCGTAATCCCAAATTATGTGCCTTAGGAGCCGAAAATTCTAATCCCCATTGTGCGCCTTAGCTTGATAGAGATGCAAGATCAGTGTTAAGGGATATCAGAGTTTGTAGCATTTCATTAGATGGAAATGATAGGACGACTTTTATGTCATCAGCGAAAATAAAGTGTTTAGAGTTTGCAGATCATTAACAAAAGATGAGAAAAAAGGGGGCCTAGTGTATCGTTTCGCATGTGCGGAACGCGTATTCCACCTGTTTCTTATTTGGAAATATTGAGAAACAACAATTCGAATTTTATACAAAACTGTAATTAGCAACAATTACTAGAACAATAATTATACAAACCTCAACTGTATAGGAACGTACAGCAAACAGTGAAGCTGAAATACTCCAGAATCAATTATATCAAATGCAAACAAATTTAATGACGACCTGAGATATATATATATATAGAGTGGAAGAAGTTACCAAAATGTCGTACAAATTCCCGTAACAATTAAATTGACACCCAAAATGGCGTCCAAGTTTAAGCAAAACACGAGAGCTCAAAATGGCACCGAAATTTAATGTCAAAGCAGACAATGGTCGGAACGAACAATTAAAACAAATAAATGACCAAAGGCGTGTAAAGAAAAGATTTACAATACAAGGTTTTAATAACAAAAGGAATGTTTTCCATCAAATGCAACATAAATATAAAATACCGGCAAATATAATCAATAAATTTCAGAGTCTGGAAATTGATTCAAATATATAAGGTAAAGATGAAGGAAAAGGAAGAATTTCATAAAGCTGCCTTTTACACCTAGAACGCTAGTAAAGTATTCCTATTTGCTGATGACATGAGAGTCGTTATCACTTTCTCAACTAATCTATCACAAACGTATATAGATGGTCGGAACAAAGAAAGAGCGGCACTTGCAGATTTGAGAAAAATAACTGTTTTACGTTTTCGAAAGCAAAATCAATTTTTATGCCTATAAGTTGCGAGATCCGAAATAATTTACCACTTTTTACAATAACGCAATTCAAATGATAGGGAGCACGAATAATGATTTCGCTATTCTGCATCACTCACTTTCAATAAACAGAAACGCCATCTTATTGCTTAAGCTAAACAAAATATGAACATTATACACAAATCTATATTTCAACCTCATTGTAAAATGGAAATCTAAAAATTATTCACCATTCCTATTCTAGACTATTGTAACATGATACATACCAATGAAATAGATCCGATGGCATAATTTTAGAAAATGTACAACGGTCTTTCTCAAAATTATTCATCGGTTATAACACCAAACAATATTATAGAAAAAGTTGTATACAACGGACCACGATCCGTTATGGTTTCACAGACTCAAGTATAACCTCATCTTGTTTTTTAGATTATTGTCATGGGATAATATTTAAATAAGTTCGAATCTTCATATACGGCATGATTTCAAGTTTTTGTTGTTAGCCGCCTCCGGCCGATGTCGACCATAAATGTATATCACAAACGCATTAAATTTCATTTTGTACAATTTGCGAATGACGAAATAGTCTGATTCGGGAGGAACAATCTTTCCCACAGCGCTTTCAGCGGTTGGCACAATTTGGTTGTAGGACGGCCTGATATGCGTTCATCAGCCAAAAGTTGTATCTTCTCCTTCCCAGCTTGCAGACGACGCTTTACACAGTGCATCCAATGTGAGCGGTCAAGAGCAAGTTGTTTCCAACTCGCGGAGTCGAGGACAAGAGCTTTCATATCTCTTTTCCAAACGTCTTTGCGGTTTGCCCATTGGTAGAATTCCTAATTGCAACACATCATAGAGTAGATTTCCGGAATACGACCATTTTTCATTATGTACACGTAGCCAGTCCACTGCAGGCGGCGCTGGCATAGTAAGGTGAGCATGCTTTGTAGACAAGCTTTTGAATGCACTTCGGCATTAGTCACTTTGTCCATCCACGATATGCTAAGGATACAATGGATGCTTCGTTGATGGAAAGCATTCAGATTCCGCTCGTATCTTGCATGGGTGGTCAAGGTTTCACTGCCGTACAGTAAAGCATTTAGTACGCATGCACCGTATATATTCATCTTTGTCTATACAGTCTACATTCGATAACCCCAAACACGAGAGTTCAATCAGGACAAATTGACAGCTACTCTGCTAATCCGCTTATCAATCTCCGTGTCTAGCGAGAGGTTATCCGCAATGATTGAACCAAGATATGTGAAATGATGTACTGGTTCAAGCTGACATTTTTCGACAATGATGATTGGAGGCAAAGCATCCATGAACTGCTCGACTGTAAGCTTTTACTAAATAATGTTTGATGCGCTTCATAACTGGTGGTTGAAGAATCAGATGCAGCTGTACTTCAATAAATGCAGCTTGATGAATATATGGAATTCACCATATTCCACATAGCATAAACAATGACGTGTCCTTGAAAATTGCAGTAAAGAAAAAGATTTCAGTGTCTGGATATGCTCCAGTATCAAAACTCAGACTAACACAGAATTTAAAAATCAACACGTGTCCTCAATCTACTCAAAAGTGTATTTGGGAATTTTTCATTAAATATATTTCCAAAAACCATTAAAACATACTTCAGACTAGTAACTGAATACGGCGTGAAGTCATTCTTTTCGTTTCTCAAGAAGAACTTATGCAGGGAATCAATCACCACTTAATAATAATAATAAGGAAGCGCATATTATTTGAGAAATAGATAAAGCCGTAAAAAAGCCGTTTAAATTTTCAATAACTGAGAACTAGTATTCATGAAAACACTTTGCAATGGATTCGCAAGTGCACATTTTGATAACGTTTCGCTTCTGACACTAAAGCTTCGTCAGACCAAGGATTTAAGTGCGAAAATGGTTCTGTTTCAAATTTCTTTTACCTGATCCACCCTAAGTTACTTAGGATAGGCTTGTGAGGTCAAGATTAATTGATACATTCTCAAGGTTCAGTCCTTGGTCCGATCCTCTTTCTTGTTTACGTCAAATAATACGGGAAATTGTTTGATGTAACATTTGCGGACGACGTAAAGATATGGATTTGAATTCGTAGTCCAGAAGATTGTCTGCTATTACAAAAGATTTCGCCACGCTTCACAGCTAGTCGTTGAAGAACAAACTGCCGTTTAACTTCAACAAATGCAGGATCATGAATGTGGGGAATCGAGTAGAGTTTACATATCATAAAGGTTCCCATGTCCTTGAAAATTGCAGTGAAGAAAAAGATTTGGGTGCCTGGATATTCTCTGGTTTAAAAACATCACTTCAAACTAACCATGCCTGTAAAAAAGCAACACGTGTCCCAAATCTGCTCAAACTCTATCTAAGAAAATTTCGCCCAAGATATTTTAAAGTATCATGAATACATACTTGAGATCGATCATGAAATACGATGTGCAGTCATGGTTTCCGTGGCTCAAGAAGGATGTACAACATATGCAGCGAATCTATCACCGCTCAACAAATCTAGTTCTCAGCATCCGAAACTAGCGTAATAAAAAAGATAGCTAGCATAAAACTGTTCGAATTTCCCTATCAACGCATCAGAGGCGACCTGATAATACTTTACAAAATATTCCATAACCCAAACCATCCCATAAGGATTTATTTACTAGAAAGATACGAGAAATTATCGGACCCATGAATAAATGCTTGTGGTACACCATTCTCGACTGAACTGTAGAAGATATTTTTATTCTGTCCGTGTTTGTTTTACTTGGAACAGTTTACCCTCTAGCATTTCTAACTCCACTAGCTTTTCGACTTTAACATGAAATTAGACATTTTGTATTGAATTATTCATTTCTCGAACACTTACACACGGCTTAGTCTAATTCATTATCTCGTTTTATAGACATAAACTTCAATGTTTTCCATCCTATGGTAATTGTAAAGCTTGTTGCGTTTCGATTAATTAAAAAACTTTAATTACCTTTAATTACCTTGACATATCTAGTTAACGTACATTGATGTTATCCCCACATCTAATATTAGAGCTCAATCCTCAATGGTAATGAGCACGTTACTAAAGCAAGAGCGTCATTTTTAAAACAGTGTTGCGCTCCTGAAAATGCCTATTATCTTCAAGTTATGTGCTCAGCTTGTTCGTCACGGTCATTTAAAGCACATGGAAGGCGGACAACATGGTAAAAGGCTAGTAATTTGCGGGCACTGAACGCGCCACGCCTTCGAAATTCTGGGATATTTTACGGAATTTCCAATCCGTCGATACAACACACTGAGCCAGCTATTCACAGAATGCTTCAGTCAGAGGTCCGCATAAAATTTGTGCGCAATGCTCGTGCATTTTTCGTGTAATTCTATCAGAACTATGGGATTTTCTTGGATTCAAGTGTATTGACTTTACTGCACCTCTTCTTCGGTAATAGATATTGTATCCAATGGGACGGAAGGCGTCACCTTCGGATCCAGTTGTATATCAAGACTTTCCATTGGACAAAATACTGCAGCATAAAATTTCAACACAAGATACGCTTCGTCATCGTGATTGGTTGTCCTTCAGGAGTTTCATTCCTGCTTTCATTGAACAAAACTTAATCGCAATCTGAAAATGAAGCTTTGAACTTCGCTCCATTGAATACTGTATGTGAGCCTCTTACTATATTTTGTTTGAGCAATAATTTTAACGACATAGTTTCTAAGAGATTTAAATGTCTCGAACGTTGTTTCGGTGATTAACCCGTGATTGTTTCTTCAGTCCATATTCCGCATTTAAATTAATTCCTAAGTGAGACTGTTTATTCTGAATCTGAATGCATTTCGATAAGGTTAAGCTACTAATGCAGAGTTAGCATTTATTTCCCGTTTAAGCTTCTTAAATATCCTGGACCACTGCTCTTGTAATGTTATGCCTTTAATTTACAAATGGTTAACCAGACTAAGGGCGTTTGACAGTATAGACAGGCATACATTTCTGAATAATTTTGATGTATAACTTGTTCGACCTGCTCGACATAGGTAGTCGAATTTCCTTACCAAATGGTCGCTCGTACCTAGCGGGCAATCATATATAAAGTTTCCAACAGAATTTTCTTCGGTTGTCAACATCAATTCGAAAATTTAGGGCTTATCTTTCTCTCTGTATCTTGAATTGTTTTTCACGTGATTTCAAAAAGGAATATCTTCGAAGCACTAGTGGCTAATCCACTGTGAATTTATCATACACTATAGCACACAATTCCCAAAATGGCACACGCAGACAATCAGTGCGTTTATTATCCCTACTCAAAGGATCCGTACATATTTGTTTATTGAATTAAATTGAGTGATTCCGCATAGAGTAACAATATTGCCACTTTTGTTTATCATATTGCCGCAATTCAGCTCGTTTATATGATTTGAACTGGTGTGGGATTATTAGCATATGTATCAGAAGTGTCGTTGAAATTTCGCCTAGCTACTTTGACATTACACACCCAAACCTTCGTATCCTGCTTGCATCCCCTTCAAGACTAATGAATTTAGAAAAGTGATTTAAATAATGATGGGGATTGAGACGTTGCATAGAAGGAGTTGTTTACTTAGAAATGCCAATAAATAAATTTGATTCTTCCTGCTTATTTGTAAAATCTGTAGCAGTAACAATAATATTTCTTGCGCAACACGGAAAATTGATTCTCAATTATTAGTATCAACACCTCACTAATTGTGTAAACATGTGTTCTTTCCTTTTAGCAGGAAATAGAAACTCATGGTCATAGATTCAAGTAAAAAAAGCGAAGGAATCTGCGGAACCGGCGCTCTTTGGATTGTCCCCCTTGGTGGTCTCTCTGTGTTCGTGTGCGCGACTGCTACTCAGCCCCCTTTCCAATTAAGTGTGGTTTGCCGCAAGGTTCGGTTCTTGGTCCAAGACTCTACATTATCTTCATCAACGACATCGGACAAGACATTGAATCCCCGTTCCTCCTCTTTGCTGATGATGTCAAACTTTGGCGCTCTCTTAAATCGTCTGATGATTCCCGTGTCTTACAAGACGACTTAGATCGGCTACATTGTTGGTCCTCACGAAACTATCTTCCATTCAACGCATCCAAGTGCAGCGTTCTCCCCATCCGTCACTCAGCTTGTTTCACCTACCGTTTGGGGCAAACAACACTTTAACGCGTTCGACAAGAAGAGGATCTTGGACTTATCATTCAGCAAGACCTTGGTTGCACAACACAATGCGAACGCGCCGCAGCTGCAGCCAACCGCAACACCGGCCAACTTCGCCGCGCCCTTGGCAAGTTCAACCGGTTTCTCTTCCCGACTCTGTTGAACATTTACATCCGGCCACACTTGGAATACGCAGTGCAGGCTTGGCGGCCGTGGCTATGCAAGGGCATGCCACTCCCCGAAAACGCCCAACGGCGTGCGACAAAGCTCGTCCGCGGTATGCGCCACTTGCCATACGGGGAGAGATTACGCCGTTTAAACACATACTCCGTTACGTACCGTCTTTTCCGTGGAGACATGATACTAACATACCGGATACTGAGCGACCTCTCCCATCCATGCAGCTCCCTGCTCGTCCCATCCATCAGCACAAATCTCCAAGGACATGGACTTAAATTGTTACATCAGCAAAGCCGAAATGAATGTCTTCGCAGGTTTTTCTCGGTGCGAGTCTGCAGTCCATGGAATGCTCTTCCATGCAAGCTTTTTGAATCCACTTCTTTCGGTTCTTTCAAAGGTCTCCTCGATTCCCACCTCCATGAAATCTCCCACTCCCAAGACACTAATACCCCCTCGTGGCAACGGTAAGTTCTCTTTCTGTGCCATTTGCATTTTCGTCACTACCCCTCTAACACTTCTCCAGTTTCATTGCTCTTCCAGACCCCAGTATCGGAAGTCCAAGCGCACGCAGTCTCAGCTGACCCTGTTCCGGAGGATGTGGTGGGTAGCGGTGTCCCGGGTTGACGCCCTACCTGTCCAAATGCCACAAAAATGCACTAATGGTGCAGGCTAACGCGAATGTGGCCCGCTATAAGGCCTTGGAAACTCTAACATTTTACTATTCTTTTCTTTTCGACACATCGCACAATCTACCCTGCGGTTTGTACAACCTCCCCGCTTTTTATACCGTAATAAACTATTGATCTATTGAACCACGCACTCCCGTCAGTTAGTTGTACAATGGAAAGCCGTTCTGATAGTTTCCCTCGAGACTACCTGTTTTTATTGGATCCATCGTTCCTGAGAATTCACTGATGAAGTGCATACGGGGATTGCTCATTCTGCTTTTTTTCAAGAAGCATCCGGTGGTTGTTCATCAGCAGTGTTTCACTGAACGCAATTTCTGCTCCTTTGCTTTATTAGCTTTATTAGCTTCTTGTGCTGTCTGAATAGAAAACACCTGATCTTTTTTCAGTATTGTTTTTAAATAGATGCTCGCAAAAAACTGTCCGCATATAATATACTCGTCCAGATAATCACAGGTTTTGAACAGACAAAGCACGTTTTTGCAGTTGCGGGTACTTTTCCACAGCTTTCCCTCGTATATATCACAAGACGCTAATTTTTTCGTGAGTCATTTTAAGTTATGTGCAAACTGATCTGAACTGAAATAAAATAAGCTTTTTATACATTGCGGATAACGCGGCCCTAAAGAACCGCGCTTTTTGTATTTATTTTCTGTATTTTCCACAATGGAAGGTACTATTTTTAATCTATTTTTAATTGTTAGGTGCTCGAAATCCACGCCGTATAAGTCAGACTAAGGAATCACGTCTAGCTTTGCTAGAAAAAATGCGAGAAGCTAAAGAAAGGGGTGAAAAATTACGCATAGTTTGTGTTAATTTTTTCTGAAAACATTTTCAGGAAAAACCCGAAGAAGCCGTCTATGAGACCGTTGATGAATCGGAATACGCGAAATTAGTGCAGAAACGTTTAGAAGATGATTGGATTGTTGATGATGGTGCGTTATTGTTTCCCATTCACGGTTGTCTTTAATGTTTAAATGTAATCCATTTCACAATACAGTAAATATTTTATTGTAAAAGACCTTGCTGAATGACTAACTTTTCAACATTAAGCCTAATTTTATAAAGTTTACTTCAGTTTGCTATTTTGTTCTATCGGTGCCCCTCCAATTCTAGTTACCACTTTTCATCAATCAAATCTGACTGCATAAATAATGTCATCTCTTTGGATTTTGAAAGTGCTACTGACATACAATATACTAGTTTTAGGATTATTAGTTTTTTAGAGTAGTTTAATTTTATCTATTAGTCACATTTTTATACATAAAACATTTGATTTTGTGCTAAATTTTTATCGTTGAGTCACTCAAGTTTCGTTTAGTATTATTATCACAGGGCGATAATCGACCACTTGGATTTCCGCCCTGCTGATTTATTTAACACAACATTGCTGGAAATGCAATCTTCAAGCCATATATGATTATGCATTTTTCATCTTTATTCCTGGTTCATTCCAGACAAGTTTATATTAAAATTGTGTTTAATGAGTTCATTGTAATGATCTTAGTAGAAACATTCATTTTGGGCCTTTCTCAGTTGACCATCTTTATATGGTTCGCATGACCAATGCTCATACAACCTTCCTGCAACGTTTTAATATTTGCGTTTATAGCTGGTGAAGGCTATGCAGATGATGGGCGAGAAATTTTTGATGATAACGACGAAGATGAAGATTTAATCGAAACTAAGCGAAAAGATAAACGAAACGTAAAGAATCAGCCAGCTTCTAAAAAAGCTCGACTCAATCCAGATATTCGTGCTTCGGACTCCACTCCTATGCGACCAGCTGTTGGCAGGGACATACGCAGTTTGTTCGCGGCCAGTTCTGCTCAACAGTCTGTCAAAAAGCGAAAGGTTTGTCAGTTTTTATAGCGTGAATATATTATGCTTGGACCGCTTTTGTACATCAAAATCCGAAATTTTATTTGGTAATGGATTACAAGTTTTTATTGCTCGATTAGCAACATTTAATGTCTCATCAAATCAAACCGCTTACTTCAATTTGTGTGTATAATATTGTATATGTCAGCCAATCTAATTTTCTGTCATATTTCACAAAGTATATACCCGTTTATCATTAAAGATTATTGATTGTTTTGTTCTATTTTCTTTCTATTTCTTTGTCATATCTGTCTAGGCCTGGGCAACCTGACAGTATCTTAGCCCACGTGCAGTCTCTGACTGTGCTGGACTTTGCCTGGATCAGCCTTGTGCTTTCACATCACATCACCAATTGTTTTGTTGCCACACCATACTATTTGGAAATCTCATTGATTCTAGAGTACGGGATGTGCTGTTCATGCAAGTCAACCAAGTCGTCGAACTAGCACAAACATTAGGACTGCTCAGATATTGTCTTGTTTTCTGGTCCTGTACCAAATGCGACAAAACTGTGCTTTATATGCAGAAACAATCGGTTCTGTTATTGACGTATAGCGATCAATGCAGTAGTATTTTGACCGCGAGGACATGAAGCACTTTACCTTGTTCGTTTGTTTACAAACAATGATTCTAATCTATAGAATCATAACTGCTTGGTATTTACGAGGATTTCGAATCCAGTTGGTACGTCTTATATTAATGCTTAAACTGTGGGCTCGGACGAACTAACTTCATGACTTGCGTTTATTTTCACCACGACGAGAGGCTTCCCTCCTGATTATAACTTTCTCGACTTGTCTAATATCCGTTAACTAATCAAATTGACTCATCACGACTTCATCGTTCCGTTATAGTCTAAAGCTAAACGTTCGCGTATTTTAGCATTATGCTGTTAACCCTTTTCTCTTTCTGTTGAGTTGATAGGCTGCTAGGTCGCTGGGATCTTGAATTACGTCCTATAATTAAGCTTCGCATCCAATAGTATTAACAAGATACAAGTCCACACACTTGTGCGATCATGTTGCAACTGTTTTTTCGTTGTTATTTGACTATATATTATATAGTTGTCAAGTAAAAAAGTAAGTAAAAAATTGTTTCTAGTTTGTCTTCATTTAACACCAAGCTCTGTTTGATGCATTCTTTTTTTATCCAAGCAGGAATCCGTGGAACCAGAAGTGGATGCGAATTTGGATGACCTGCTTGCCGAGTTAGAATATAGCACCCCAAACATTTCCGATAAACGCCGTTCCTTACAGTCAGTTAAATCGAAACGCCCGGCTATCACCGTTCAAGCAAAAACAAAAATGACTTCAGAAGACAAATTAGCGGCTGCGCTACAACGTCGCATCACGAGTAACAAGGCTGCTAGCGATCAGTCAAACAAGATGAAGCACATTCAACGACACCCTTCAGGTTTTGTTGATGAAGATCCAATTCATACACAACAACCGGTTCCCACAGCTCGTCGAACAAATCCGTTTTCTACGCAGAGCCGATCACCTTCAAAACCCAAGCCATCGGATCAAGATACGGCAAACAGTCCAGAGGTTAATGGTATGTGTGTTTCTCTCCGTTTAATATCTTTTTGCTTAGGGGATGAGCTGCTTCCACCATGCGTTTGGTATACTGTGCTAACTAGATTGCGTGTGCCGATTCACTACAGTCTTTGCTCCTTTATTTTCTATCTTATCCCGGACAACCTTGCCGTATCATAGCCATGGGAAATGCCAATGAGACTTCATAGGGCATCAACTGCTTATGCCTTGGTACCGTCATTGTTCAAGGATAGCGGTTTCGCTGTAGTTGGCGAACTTCAAGTGCGGTTCACCAACATATGGGCTGAGGAGCACGTTCCAATCTTTTGGAGAGAATCAGTAATTGTTCCCATTTTGAAAATGGGACGGCGCGATTTCTGTGAAAATCATCTGGGTATCAGTCTCATTTAGTTAGCTCCTAAAATACTGGCCTCATCTTGTTCCATCGGTTGAGTACCAAACAGGAAAAGAAAATGCATGAGAAGCAAACTGGGTTTTGTGCCGGTCTAGGGTGTATAGATCAAATCTTCACCCTCCTCTATTACTGGAGCAACGCCACGCATTTCGTTAGCCAACTGTCGTGGAATTCCTTCACATCCTAGCGGCATTCGATTCAATCGATCGCGAAAGTCTTTGGAACTGACTGCTGAAACATGGAGTGCCCAAGAAGTACGTTTGGATCTTGAAAGCATTATATCGCCAAACCTCGGGCAGTGTTCAAGCGTACGGACAATTGTCGTCCTCGTTTAATATCTCCTGCGGGGTGCGGCAGGCCTGCTCTATCTCACCGTTTCTTCGTAACTTCTCGATCAACGATGTCATAAGGAGTGCTTTAGATGTTCTGGCGGGCGCAAGCGTTGAACTTCCGCTGGGTGAGAGAGCTATCGATCTAGAGTATGCGGAAGACATCGCACTTCTAGGAGATGACCTTCATATAATGCAAAAGCCCTGGACCGTCTGGCACTTAAAGCTTCAAGGTACGGCATGAACTGTACCCCCAACAATTGTATAACACTTACCCAGGACTAGAACGACTCTTCCAAATCTAAGTGTCTGCGATGTCAATCCTGGATTGGTCGACAGCTTTGTTTACCTCGGCAGTTATATCTCTGCTGGCTTTTGTGTCGAGGACGTGATCTGAACTTGTACGCCACTTATGCCATCGACGCGATGTATTACTCCATACCGAGTGTACAACCCAGTCGTGCGTGCTACCCCCCCCCCACTTTGGCTGGAAACGAGATATGGCCACAAACCGAAGTCAGTGGCGCTAGTGTATTTTATTATGTGTGTCATAGTTATTTTATCCGGTATTATTGTATTATATTTAATGAAAAACAACAAAAAATCGCAGGCAGTGAAACTACAAAAAACAAGCTACTTTGTCGCGCTTGCTTCTCTGCTTTTCCTGCTTCGTCTTACTTGGCACTTTGTCTGGCTCCAGACTCGTGCTTTATTATGATGATGATGATGTATGTATGTATGTATGAAATTACAAAGCGGTATCTAAGCCAATTGTCGCACAGTCAGGAAATGCGTGTGGGTTAAGATACTGTCAGGTTGCCTAGACCAAGACAGATATAAAAGAAAATGACAGTGAGGCGCCAGCGTGTTTCCTTATGCCAATGGGAAATCAATCTACCACGGATTTACTTGAATAGTATTGAAATACTGCACAATTGCATATCTGTGTACGACCAAAATATCATATTATCAAAGTGACGTGTTAAGCAAACTGAGCCTTAGACTTAATCCTTTATATCGAAATTTTCTCTTGTTCATGTGTAATGCCGAATTATATTTGCGATTCCTGTTCTGTATGTAGAATAATCGAAGTATCCAACAAGGAGCGCTTGTATGCCTGATCTTACTGTCCCTACCTGATGAGTGCAAACAGCACGAAACCGGTCGTGGGGTGTGAATGACGGAAAAGCATGCAAATGAATATTTTGAATCGAAGTATCGTTCGTGCGTAGTCACCATCAAATTTCATGTTAGCGTTGTTGAATTTTGTATTTGATGTGGTCATGGCTGAGATTACCTTTGCTTAACTATCAGTGGATCAGTTCAGTCAAAGGGATTCAATTATTCTTACAGGTTTAACCAGTGCCCGTAGTGATGATAAGCTTTCACTATTCCATTATGGACCGTCGTGATCAACTTTGTGAATAGTTCGATGGGCTTGGTACGGATGAGTTGTCACAAATATAAGCATTCTCAAAATGAAGTCGCTATTTTTACTTTTACTGCTAGTATGGTGCCGACTCTACAAATTAACTTGCATACAAGATCTTTATTTAAGCAACTAATTATCCCAGTTTTTGCACTAAAATGGGTCACTCGACACAAAATAGCCATCCAGCATCTTCGGGTACTCAGCGGTACTCTGCCAGATTCACTGATGGATACCACCAACCAAACATACGATCGGATTCCATCCTAACTCATGTTTGATTCTAACATATGTTTACCTAAATAAGTGTTTCGTCTCAGGAGAAACTTGCCCTGATTCTGAATCTACGAGAACTTGTTCATCTGTGAGCTTAGTGGGTCAACATTTTGATTCGCGACTGAGAACTACGTTCCTCGATGTCGCGGCAAATTGAACCTGCAAATTGATCTCCATATGACACTTTTCCTTATCGTAAGTTGCAGGCTCACTGCTGAAAATTGCCATCGATGATAAACTGCATAGGAAAATACCGCAAATTTACATCCAGGTTTGCCCTTTATTTTCACACGTGACAATTGGGGTACTTTGCTTAGCTACTGACTGATACTGCCTTCTTCCATACTTAATTGAATTATAACTTCTGCAATGGAGTATCCGGATTGCATTGTTTACAGCCGATTTCTCGATGTGATCAAGGCTTTCGCAATTTGGCGACCATAAACCGTGCATTGGCAATGTTTTGCCATGCGACTTGTTTTATTTCGGGTGTACTTATGAGTAGTATATCTTTTGAGTTAACCATTTTTATGCACGAAATATTTTCATCAGCATTTTTTAGTTCCTAGGTTTCGTTTTGATTTTCGATCAAGACGGTTGGTCAAATGTATTTATTGGAGCGTTGTTTTTTCATTGAATAGAATTTACATTTTTTTACTATCTCTAGCAATGCACTCATCTATTTTCTTGTCATTGCAACGCAACATTTCCTTTCCAAGACGACTCGAATGCTCCAAATGCCATGGATGTCAGTGATGTTGATTTCACGGAAGATTTCGTCTCTTCCGAAACTGTGATGCCAACTTGCACGGGTTCTAATGAAAATTTAGAACCCGTTGCTGGTTGGCTGACAGACGAAATTGAAACTAATCATGCGTCGGAACCTTGGCTTGATGAGGCAGATACGATCGCCGCTGATCAAAGCGACAAACTTCTGTTTTTCTGGTACGATGCCTACGAAGATATACGTGCACAACCAGGTAAGTCATGTTTGTGCCTTTTAAAATTGTTTGCTGCTTACTTATATGTATATATGAAATCACAAATCTAATCCAGTTAAAATGCTTAATTATAACCTTATTTCGGTTCAGGTGTTGTTTATCTCTTTGGGAAAATACGGGACCCTTCGACACACGGGAAATATAACAGTTGTTGCGTCCGAGTAAAAGATTTGGAGCGCCGGATTTTCCTTCTTCCTCGACCAGAATTGGTAATTTTTTCAATTTCATCTTATTCTTCCATTTTTTCGTCTCGTTGCTTCCATTCGTGCTTTTGTTTAGCAAATGTCTCGTGCACTGACATCAATAGTAGATTCCCCAAAAATCCACTGCATAGACTCTTAGTTAATTGTAAGGTTCCATGTACACTGATCTGAATAGCAGATTGCACTTGGCTGTAATTGAGTTCGAGAATCTAATTCAAAGAAATCCGGGTGATGCGAAAGACATCACTTTATAAAGCCATGACAGACACGGAACTTACTCATCTTTCAATAGGAAACGGTCGCTTAAATTTACGAGTATACAACGTAGACTAGAACAGCTTCATACCAGGTGACCCTATACTTACCTTGATGCGACGTTTAAACCGGCTACTTCTTTGACATTTGAGTTAATGTGTCTGCTCTGTACTTCGGAAAATCGTGAACGAGTAGAGTGAAACCATCTTGAATAATCCCTTTCTGCTTTTGGTGCTAATTTTGTCATTTTTAATCAAATGTTTTCATTTCTAGGTTTGCTCGTCCTACATTCCCTGAACCCATAAGTTCTACACCCCCAGGCTTGTGCTTCTGTGCATCAAAAACGTGATATTCCCTTTTGCTTTCAGACAGATGATGATTCTAGCTCAACCATGAAAGAAGTGTATAATGAATTTCGTGAGCTTAGTGTGCAACACAAAATCGGAAAGTTTCGATGCAAGGTAATTCGCTGATTGTTTCTTTTTCGCATTAAATTGTTGTTGATTCAATCATGATAACTAATGGATACCTTCTTCTTTAGTCTTGTACGAAAATGTACGCATTCGAACTTTCCGACGTCCCGGTTGAGTCAGAATATCTAGAGATTCGTTATTCGGCCTCTCACCCAGCCTTGCCTTCCGATCTTCAAGGCAAAACGTTTTCAAGGGTATTTGGAACAAATACTTCATTGTAAGTTTCTTGACATTGAGTATTTAGGTTCCGGCTGTCACAAACCGTTACCCATCATTATCGGTCATCATCTTATAATGTTACTAATGTTTATGTCACCACGATCATCTGTCAACACTGAATTTCCTTGCCCATATGGTTTTCGCTGGTGACATTTTTGTAGAATAAAAGATTCACTCGTGATGTGTTAGTCGTCAAATACAGCAATCCAAGTATATGCAGGCACCATAGCTAGATAGGTAGTTCATATCACAGAACTAGTATGAAAGCTGAATCCTCATGTATCTGTCATAAGCATGAAGCCAGGCTAAGTGCTGCAGCCGTAGACTACACGCAGTCTGATTTACTATTAGGTTGGCTAGGCTTAAACAGATCTAAAGAAAAAAAGAAAGTAGCAGTAAGACTCTTGTGTGTTTCCGCGTGCAGATCGATATCAGTTTCAAATCAAAGTAGCATGATGTTGCCTGCGCAGTATATCAGTGCTGCATGATGGCACAGGTAGCTAAGTGTTCGGAACACAAAATGTAGTTGTGTATAACCATGCACCAGGTTTGCACAAGCCTAGGTAGAATGTAAATGTAGCAATCCGACTGCAAGCAGTAAGCCTGTTCTTTATTATTTTCGTTTAAGATATTTCCTGTGTCAACTGCAACAGTGTACATCCATGCAAGGATGCATACGAACCCGTGCTATCTCTTTACAACAGCACAGCCATCGAGCCTCTTCTTGTACGTGTGTCTATGACAACGCATGTTCTCGTGTGGATGACTTCACATTGTTACGCAGTGCAATCGTGTTGCTCAGCGAACACCATGCTAATTTGATTTGTCATCGGTAGTGAGCTGCATGCGAAACCACGCTGGACTCTTGCTGTCATATCTGTTTTCTATTTTTATTTCTCATGCCTGTCTGGTATGAAAGCACAAGCCTGATCCAGGCAAAGTACAACACAGTTCGAGACTGCACGTGGGCAAATATACTGTCAGGTTGCCTGTCTAGGCCGGGATAACCTGATTATTTTATCCCATTAGCAGTCTATAATTTTACTCCAATTTACCTCAATCAGACTTGTGATTTAATACATACATTAATGCGTTTCACGATCACGCTTTACTTCAGCCTCGAAAATCTCATTTTGGAACTACAGCTTCGTGGTCCGTGCTGGCTAGAGGTTCGAAATGCAGGTATGCAAACACTATACTAATTCTTTTTTATTATTGTGTCTTTCCATACTGATTTCATCGTTTTATCATTTATGTTCTCTCCGTATGAGCGCATATTGTAGCAAAACCAGACTGGTGAAAACGAAATTAGCGTGGTTTCCTGGTTGTATCGGTTACGAAACGTATTCCTTTGCTTCACCAAGTCCGCGAACAGTTCCTCGGTTCCTCCGCTAAATTGTCCTCTACCAGTTTTGTGGTTTTGTTTTACACAGCATACCGACGAATACATACTATTTCCTTCGTTTCTCAGCAGTGACCAATTGCAGTCGTCTAGCTTGAAATAGCGGTAACCGTTGAGCTCTCGGGCTGCTGGTGTCCAAATTCAACGCTGTTATAATCCCGAAACCTGCATTGATGTTTTATAGTATTTGTGTTTGCGCTTGAAGTGTTCATACCAGCTAAGATAATTTGTTTCGCGATTTTAATGTCCCGGGCATATTACATCTACTGTCACGATTTCCCACCCAACCTGATATTTTTATCGTCAAGGTCGTCAGCGTTTCCGCTCTCGTACATTTTGCGAACATTCTGTGGGATTCCTTATTCTAAACTTCATCAGAATCCTGTATTGAATCTTGACCGACTCGCTGGCCTTTGAAAGGCCACTTCTGTTGTGTCATGGTTACTGATACTTAAATGGATTAGTTTCAAGGGGTGGTGACTCGTTGTGCTGTATTCGTGCCACAACAAAGAATTGTAACGGATACCTGTTTATAGTCTTGCTGTCATTAATATTCTTGCTGTGATCTGGACAACGTAGCAGTATTCCAGCTCGGTATACCAGGTTGCGTAACATTTTGTTTGAATCCTGAATTATGGAGTGTCTTTCGTAGTTTCTCTCTAGAGCCGTTGTAATGCTTTTTTACCATTCATATTTTAAATTGACATCCGCATACCGCAAGTTGGTTCTTGCAAAACTGATCACGTTTCCTTGACAACAAGTTCATTTCTTAGAACCGTTCGTCTGATTTCAAAACACCGCACCTCTACTGGTTACCAAATCATTGGTGTACTTTATCAATCCGATCACAATCTTTATTCCAGTCTCACTGCAACCACAAATCAGCTGGTGCTATTGCGATTACGAAGTCACTTGGTGCAGCGGTTCCAGTTGTCCAATAACCAAATTGAGCACCGTTTTGGAAACTCAGACTAACGTGGACGGAGCCAAACCAGCTGCAGTGCCTCCTGCTCCTCCGCTATGCTTGGTGGCGTTCAATTTGAAATCAGTCGCTCAAGCTCAAGCTGGCCACTCCGAAGTTCGTTGTTGAATTTCGTACTTTCTTTTGACTAATTTTTGGTTGCCTAGAATTTGAATCGCTTCTCAGACGTTTCTTGTTTAATGTTCATTAGCTGTTTACCAATTGCGGCTCAGCTGTTCGGTGATTTTTTCGGCGTTCATTGGTGCGGTTCGTGTTGCACGATATGCAATTGTGCATTATTTCTGTACTACACCGGTAAAAAACATCTTAACTCATTTACCTCAGGTACTAAACTGTATGCGGAAACACTAACGTCTCGCTGCCATTTTCTCATGTTCTGTTATATTTGTATATCTAGGCCTGGCAACGTGACAGTTTCTTAACCCACTCGCTAACTCTGAGAGTGTGGAACTTTGTTTGGATCTAGGCCTGTGATTTCACACATATATACTAATCTCCAATTTCCAGATGTTACGTAGTTCGAGCAGTTAACGTCCTTACGGTGGTGTTGACTCTACTTATCCTACTTCCTCTCTCAGGCTCAAGCGATCCGACGTCGTAGTGATTACTTACTTGGATGTATGGCTCTTCATTTTTTGCTGTAGAGGTTTATGATCATGAATGTTGTCAAATTTGTTAATTTGGAATTTTTGACACTACATGGCAGTGAAACTTCCAGGGGACTTGCCGCGTTGATGTCGTTCTCATCGTTCACAAAACAGTTCAATGCATGTTTCACATCTGTCATGCCCCGGGCAACCTTACTTTTACTTTACTTTTAAGCGACTCTCCTCCTGGAGGATGTGTCGGCTTTAATGAAGATTCTTGGGAATTTGGGTACAAAGCGGCGTCCACAGCACCACTCGGCGTTTGTTCGAGTCAGCTTCTCTAGCCTTTGCACAAACAAGTATGTATGTATGTATGTATGTATGAAAGCACAAGCCTGATCCAGGCAAAGTGCCACACAGTCAGAGACTGCACGTGGGCTAAGATACTGTCAGGTTGCCCAGGTCTAGACAAACAAGTGCGACCTGCAAGGCAACAGGGAGTTGCCAGAAAGAGGTGGTGTGCACCAACTAACCGTCTACCAGACTCTGTTCCAGATTTTTCCTCAGGGTTTTCTCCCGAAGCCTTTCCTGCGATCGGGTATCCCGCAAGGCAGCGTAGTTTGAAAATCAGGGTTTTCCTTTCCTTAGATGAAATGTCCTCCCAGGCTAACGAGCTCAATCGCCCGAAGCAAACTGATTTTCGGGCGCCAGTCACTCGCCCTCGCCCCTTCTGTTGGTAGAAGCAGTTCCGCCGGGCTCGGGGAGCCCTTCGTGTAGACCAGAAGCTGGACAACCTGACCCGCGTTAAGTCTATGACTGCAGCATTGACCAAGATCAAACTTGTGATTTCAAACAACGTAAACGTGTTAACCCGTCCGTTCCTCCATCTACCGAGAAATTTTTCCGTTCACACCTGCTGCTATCATAACGATTTCGCTCCTCTCATGGAGATCAAATACAGAATATAAGGATCTGTTAGGAAAATCAATTAGTTGCGTGATCGCGTAAACTGTATTGGGTGCAATTCGATGAAAGTAATCGCTCGCAAATTCTCATAGCCATTATTTAAAACAAGTTCCAAGATATTACTTTGTTTACCGCTTTTCCACAGTTTCAGGTTTCACTGAACCTGTCTGTCTGTCTCTACCTGATGGCTGCAACAGCCAGAAGTCGGTTGTGGAGTGTAAGTGCTGGGTGTCCGTGTGAGCAGAACAGCATCTCCAGTTGCTGTTTGTCAATGGAATGAAAGAGCTCGAACTTAGAACATCTGACAAGATACCTCATTTGAGCATGTCTTCGGTTGGTTGATCCCTTGCGTAGTTTGATCAAGACTCTTCAGCGATGCGTTGCGAATCGTGGGTTCAGCTGTAGGTTCTTATTTGAACCTTCTCATTACGATTAACCAATTCTAACATCAGTCGTAATCTATATAAGTTTAGCGTTCTTCGAACTTTTTGGCCACTCCTCACGATTTTTATTTTGCGTGATTTGGATCCTTGTACATTCCTTTGTTTCAATGCTAAAAGCTGCGTTGAATTGGTCAAATTAATCAGCTTTTCATTCTCTTGGTCTTCAGATTGTTTCCATAGGAATGCTCATCGATCAGAACTATTCCGTCGATCGACCGAATCGTAAGGGAGGCCTGTTTCAATCTCATTATCTCGGTCAGTAAAATAGAATTACTATGTTTTTAACAGTTTTTTCACACCAAGTTTCTCGTTTTTAACCCCTCCTATTCATATTTCAGTTTTATCTCCACCCAAAGATGCCGCTCTTCCCTACGATTTACGTAGCAAATTATCGTCTTGGGGCTCACAGTACACTCCTCCTGCGGCCACTTGGCTAGTCTCCACAGACGAACCCAAATCCAAACAAAATGGCGGCGTTGATATTGAACCCAGTGAGCGTGCGCTGCTTGGACGTTTCCTGACTCGCCTACATCGATTGGATCCGGATATTGTGATCGGCCACGATCTGTGGGGTCATCAAATCGAGCTACTCGTTCACCGACTGCAAGCGAACAAAGTGGCCCACTGGCATCGTATCGGACGTCTTCGTCGCTCCGCCCAGTTTCCAATCAACGCCAGCAGCAGAGTAAGTTATCTTTTTCCGCGGTACAGAATCCTACCCACCAACCTAGCATCTCTGTCAACACATCTTTTTGCCGTCTTGGTTGCCGAATGCAGACTAACGTAGTCAAATTAGTTGCGAAACATTTGCTGTAATATTGTTGCCACTGCATCAGCCACCTGAAACACTAGCATAAAACTTGATTGCTAAAAATATGAGTTGCTGACAAATTCTACTTATTTTTGGCAAGAATCTAGACAAGTAGTAAATCATTGTACCTCCTACATATGAAAGGCGTGCCACCATTTTGATTTCGGTTGCAAATATTTATTTGGCCGTTCGGTGCTCAGAGGTTTTGTTATCTACTGGACAGTTCGATTACCATTAATGCTTGCCTGACGTTCACAGATGCAAAACAACAGAACATGTGCGTAACGATACGAACAATGTATGTATGTATGTATGTATGTATGTATGTATGTATGTATGTATAAAATCACAAGCCTGATCCAGGCAAAGTGCCGCACAGTCAGAGTCTGCACGTGGGTTCGGATACTGTCAGGTTGCCCAGGCCTAGACAGCAATGTTGTGTTATAGTTACCTTCACCATAAGGTATACGACCTGATTGTGTCGGTCATGATACATCAATGATAACGAAGAATGAGGAATTATCACATAGAATAATTGATATTAAGTACACTAAATGGAATTTGACATGTCGCACTAGACAACTCCATGTGGTCTACTGTCGATTCATTCCGACACCCCCGCCCATCAGCGACCACCCGCAGCTAAGTCGTCGATTTCCGTTCCCTCTTTGTCCCACAATAGAACAGGGAGTTCGACGTCTTCTCTTTTCGTTGAGATCCACATTTCTTAAGAATTTCGCTTGCTTGATGTAGCACTAAACAATTGAGCGATTGAATTAACTCAGAATTGAAATAACCTTGAGATTTACTATTCTGGGTGATCATTTTAATTTACTAATTTTTGTGAATATTCGTAAGTCAATTGAACTATCCTTGTCTCCAAATGCGTCTTCGTGATCAAAAAACCTCATTTGCATGCATTTCCATCACACACACCCCACAACCGGTTCCGTGCTGTTTGCACTCATTATGTAGGGTATGTATGTATGAGAGCACAAGCCTAATCCAGGCAAAGTGCCGTACAGTCAGAGACTGCACGTGGGCTAAGATACTGTCAGGTTGCCCAGGCCTAGACAGATATGAGACTCCAGCCAGTTTCAGCATGCAGCTCAACACCGATGGCCAATCAATTTAGCACGGTGTTAGCCGCACAACACATAAGTACTGTAGGTAGGTAGGGACAGTAGGATCAGGATCCTTATGATTTCAGAATGTGCAATTGTGCCGCACGTTTGTACTGCGCAGGCAACATCGGTCGGTATTGATTTATCCCTGGTACTGAATTTCTTAGGAAAACTCGCTGAAGTCTAATAGCCATTTTTCCAATATATCTGTCTAGGCCTTGGCAACCTAACAGTATCTTAGCCCACGTGCTGTCTATGATTGTGCGGCACTTTACCTGGATCGGGTTTGTGATTTCATGCATACATTCTAGTTACTACTAATCAAAGAGGGTCTTGTTGCAGAATGAAATTCGATTATTTTTCGTATCGCTCGCATAAACAATGCGCGTTGCAGCTATACTTATTAAAGGCATTTTTCCATTATTCATCTATCTGCACGTATTACTTTTTTCCAGGCCTGGCTTACTCGTCACGCAATGCCTGGTCGCCTTGTGTGTGACACACGTATATCCGCTCGTGAACTCGTCCATTCTAGAACCTACAACCTAAGTGACATCGCAAGCCAAGTTTTGACAAACTCCGAGCTTGCTCGTCGTCAAGTACCGCCACACTTACTCCGCATGCTAACCACCGAGACCAATGCCATCGGCTACGAGTTGGCTGACTTGGAAATCGACTCGGCTGATCTCCGCCCGTTGTTCGATTCGTCTGACCTGATTAAACAATTGATCGACTTTTGCCTCTCTGATGCGCATCTCGCTCTCCGCTTGGCTCACCAGTTACAGGTTTGTTAGCGGTTTTCTGTTATCTTTGTTGTTGGCCAGAGGTAGTGAGCTGCATGCTGAAACAGGCTGGAGTCTCACTACCATTTCCTGTTCTTTTTTTCTTCTTCATATCTGCCTAGGCCTGGACAACCTGACAGTGCCCACGTGCAGTCTCTGACTGTGCGGCACTTTTGCCTGGTCAGCTTGTGCTTCATCATCTGTGTTGTTGCCCCCAAACCGCTAAATCGGTTGAAGTAAATCTGAATATTAATCTTTCGCAGCATTCAATGTAATCCACAAACAAGTAACTATGCCCTAATGTCCTGAGTGAGAAGTCAACACGTTTTTTTGGAAATAACGTTTATTGCGTTGGTTTGAATCCCACAAACTGCATATTCATATAAGAACCGCTGGCACACAAGTCTCATGTCATCTGGTAATGAGCGAGCATCTGGCCTTTAATCATCAGTTTTCGTGTCATCATGTGATTTTTGGCTACTTTCTTTACGCGTTTCCCTTGTCGCGCCGGGGATGTTCGGCCGACCTAGACAAGCTGATAACGTTCACCATCTATTACTGTCTCCTTTTTCTTCACTAATTAAGCTTTGCCTTTTATCTGTAGTTTTATTTCTTATTATCAAGCTGCCATTCCACTTGTCGATGTTTCAGTCCCATCGGGTTTGTTTGTTTGTTTCAAACAGTGACCTTTGGGACAACCGTTCTATATGTATTCGCTATGGTATGATGGTATGAAAGCACAAGTCTGGTCCAGACAAAGTACCGCACAGTCAGACACTGCACGTGGGCTAAGTTACTGTCAGGTTGCCCAGGTCTAGACAGATATGAGGAGGAAAAAAGAACAAAAAATAGTAGTGAGAATCCAGCCTGTTTCAGCATGCAGCTCAATACCTCTGGCCAATCAATTTTGCACGGTGTTAGAAGCACAACACGAATTTCTGCACGATCGCACATCCGTTCACATTAGTGAAAGATAATTGGGTACATTGTGCTTCTTTTTTGTATTCGGTTTTGTGCAAGCTGAGATTCCTGTTCAAACCAGCCGCTCGTTTCACGCCTTGCAGGTTTTGCCATTGGCGATCCAAATCACCTCGATATGCGGCAACGTACTCAGCAGGACGTTGTCCGGTGGGCGTGCGGAACGCAATGAGGCTCTTTTGCTTCACGCGTTCACCCAAAACGGTTATCTTGTCCCAGATCCGCCTGCATCGCGTCGCCTCCGTTCCCACGCACAGGGTCACGAGGATTGGGAGGGACACGGAGAAGAAGAGCCTATGCAAGCCGCCGCGCCTGGTCGTAGAAAACCGGCCTATACCGGTGGCCTGGTACTCGAACCGAAGAAAGGTAACATGCTCCCTGATTTTCGTTTTTTTATCGAAAATTATTCCACGGAAGCCAGAATAAACATCGCACAGTTAAGCACAGCTGAGCTACTATCAAGTTGCCCAACCGACGTTTCAGTGTGTTTGTAACTTGATTGTGATTCCAAGTATCATCAAAATTTGTGTATGCGTCATCTCAAAGCTGATGAGAAGTGGATACTGCTCTGTACTACTATTTCTATTCCCCCCTCATATCTGTCTAGGCCTGGGCAACCTGACAGTATCTTAGCCCACGTGCAGTCTCTGACTGTGCGGCACTTTGCCTGGTCCAGGCTTGTGCTTTAATACATACTACTGAACGTGGATGATCTCGTCATCGTGCAACTATCGTCAATCAGCCGAGTATTACCTGTCGCTGTGACTGCCGTGGGAGAGATTGTTCCCACAAAACCAGTCTTGTTAGTCGTTTAAAACGCTGTGGAGCATGAAACTGTCATGCACATACATACATACATACATACTCTTTACTCGTTTGTTTAAGCGCGGTTTTTGTGAATGGGTGATAGTCAAAAGCCGGTACGTGATACTAGGTGAATTCTACTGCAATTCTGCACGGATGTGCAATCGTGCAGTATTGCTGTGCTGTGCGGCTAACATCGTGCTAAATTGATTGGCCACCGGTAGTGAGCTGCATGCTGAAACACGCTGGCGTCTCACTACCATTTCTTTTTTTCTTTCTATTACTTTTGTCGTATCTGTCTAGGCTTGGGCAACCTGACAGTATCTCAGCCCACGTGCAGTCTTTGACTGTGCGGCACTTTGTCTGGATCAGGCTTGTGTTTTCATACATACTTCCCCTCTTAGGCTTAAGCGATACGACGTCATGGTGATTCATGGTCATTCAACTATTGTAACGATAACCATTGCCCGTTAATCACAACATACTGTTTTGATTGCTTGAGCTGAGCTTACCGTGTACCTCGCATCAGTAATTGAGCATCACAGGTTGACCCCTTTCGGCATTTTTCGTCTCACCCTTCTAAATTAATAATTCACTTGAATTTACGTTTAATCTGGTATCCGTCTAGACCTGGTCAATGTGAAAGTATCACCATCATCATAGACGAAAATACACCGGTATTAAGTACCTAGTGCTTAACTGTCATACAACTATGCCATGTTAAATATCTTAAAAAGCTAAAGAACTTTTAGAAGAGTAGGCACAGACACACAGGGATGCGTTCCCTACACCTCGAATCAAACACTAATTCAGGCAAGTGTTGTGAACGAGTCGAGTAACATCAGCTTTCACTGTCACGCATCATAACAAGCTTTCATCGCCACTTCATTTGACAGTATACAGGGCCGATCAAGCATTCCAAAAAATGTGTACAACAAGGCCGCAAATAAACACGATTTTGAGCAATATCACTAAAGGCAAGAAATCAATGCGAATTGTGACCTCTTTGACCTCAGCCTAGAGATCATGATTCGTAGTGGCTTTTTACCCTCAATGATGTGCCTAGAAATTGTGTTTCAATCCCAGTCCGTGACTGTGTGACACTTTGTCAGGATCTGAACTCGTGCTTTCATACATTCATCGCTTAGTCATGAAATCTTATTTTCTTTTGAAGGTTTCTACGACAAGTATATTCTCTTGTTGGATTTCAACTCGCTGTACCCGTCCATCATACAAGAATTTAACATTTGTTTCACTACTGTCGATCGAGATTTAGTCACCGGTGGTGCCAGAGAAGTTAGCGGGGAATCGACGGACCCAGAGGTTAGTTTATTTGATTTTTTATTCTGTTTGCTGGATTGCGCTGCAGCATATGCCTTTGTTTCATGCAATTTTCGGCTCACATTAGTTCAGGTTACATATCGCAATCACCGCTATTTATGACATGGCTGAAGTGTCGGAACTTTTAAGTCGCACTGTGCACGGAATGTAACCCCGTTCGTACAGATTGCTAACACATTGCTTGATCACACTCGCGATTCCATGCATACATACCTTACTTTTGTTTGGCTTGGCCCGTGGATTGTTTTGAACCCTCAATCATAAATTGTTTTTCGGAATTTGTTGAGATTGACATCCCCAGCACCACGTACCGTTTGCCCGATTCTATTTCTAGGTTTACACGACGAGCTGCAACTTACAAGGCAACTGGGTTTGTCAGAATGTAAACTGTCAAGTCCTCGTTTTGTTCGTGTTCGGATGTGCAATCGTGCAGCATTTCTGTGCTGTGCGGCTAATATCGTGCTAAATTGATTGGCCAACAGTAGTGAGCTTTATGCTGAAACACGCTGGAGTCTCACTACCATTTCTATTCCCTCCTCATATCTGTCTAGGCCTGGGCAGCCTGACAGTATCGTAGCCCACGTGCAGTCTCTGACTATTCGGCACTTTGCCTGGATCAGGCTTGTGCTTTCATACCATACCATACCATCATGTTCAAGCATGGAATCACATAGTGATTACATCCTCGGCCAGCGCTCGAGGCGCTGACTGTAATATGTGGATCACTGACATGATGGATGTATCGTTGATGTTGCAGAAGAGACAGTTGTTGCCTTCTATCAGTATATGCGTTATTCTTAACCCAACAGTCAGGGAAACAGAACGAAGCCAGAATGGAACGATGATCGGGAGTCCGAGGTCCAAGTGCCCAGTAAGAGCATTTGACTGTGGACATGGTTTGTATTCATATGGCATCTAGAGAGTGAACGTTTGAGGGTACACCATAATCGTGGTAAAGTAATAGTTAGACCGATGAACGTTGGTTGTCGTGGGCGAGTCAGACAATTTGACTGTAGTGGAGATGGGGTTTGTTGCCCAGTTACAACATGGGTCACCCAACATGAATTTCTCTCCGTTGCGAACCTCGGTCAATCCGGTAATCCGGCTTGTTTTATTCGTTAGAAGGTTGCCTTCCTAACACTCACCTCCCTTAAAATCCAAAACTGGTTTATGTCTGTTTGCAGTCATCAGGTGGAGTCATTAAGATTAGGTGTAACAGTGCGAAAGTGGTAAACAATGTAAGTCTTTGAAACCACTGTTCGATGGGGTTTGTATAACGAACTGCGATGTTCTATCACAGAATCTTGTAGTTAATCCTGGTCAAGTGATTTCGCGAGTAGATTGGGTCTTTTTGATCACATATCATTGAGCACAATCAGTTCCTTCAATACGCTTGATCATGCTGCCGCCACTTTAACCCTCAATTCGCCTCTAAGGCATTTCTTTATGCTGTGTTGACAATTCGTCTCCCTTGTTCTTTTTTATTATTCCGTTGAGTTTTTGTTTCGTCCTCCTTTTTAGACGACAGACCTGGACGCAATGGTCACTTCTCTTTTATCAACTGTTCAAGGGGCTTCAGGAAGCGCGGTGACAGCCGATTCCTCTGGGCGCAAATTCCGTCTGCCTACATCTCAGATCCCTGGATTGCTTCCCGCAGAAATCAGGCGTCTAGTTGAGTCTCGTCGCGAAGTAAAGAAACTGATCGCCGCTTCCAGTACATCAGCTGATCCAACGCAACTGGCTCAATGGAACATCAGACAGTTGGCGCTCAAAGTTACCGCCAACAGTGTTTACGGTTGTTTAGGTTTTCAGGCCTCTCGTTTTTGTGCTCGTGGTTTGGCCGCGCTAGTCACTGGTCTGGGTCGTGCGGTGTTGATGAATACGCGAGATTTGGTGGAAAATATGAATTTCGAAGTAAGTCTCTTATCCTTGAATGCAACCTGAGTGTTACTTTCTCTGCTAACATCTTCAAGACTCGACGGATGTTTCGTAAATGAAAAGCATTCACTTCCGTTTACGTCTTGCATGGATGCTCCAGCTTTCGCTTCCATTCGTTGAAACGTTTAGCACGTCATTTTTATCTCAACGGTCAGCTCGCGGTTGTCTCAGACACGAGAGTTTAAGCAAGACCACTTGACAGTTGCTTTACTAATCCGCTTGCGAATCTCGGTATTATTATTATTGTACTCCTTCTTGAAGTGACAAATCTGAATCATACTTTAGCCTATTAATTGAAGCTTCTGTTAGTTTCTCAGTGTGACTTTTTCCACACTGGGCCTCTATGATCCATGCGAGCAGTCCTTATCCTTGGTTTCGCTAACACAAAGCGGTTTCACCAACTGCGTTACGTAAAAAAACTATCACCCTATTTCCAACAACTGTCGTTACTCATTTTACGCCTATGTATTATGAAGAATTAGAGTCACTCATTTCTCACATCTGTAACCACCTCTCGATCGAAAGGCGGCTTACCATTGCCACCACAGCCATTTTATGCGTCTGGCTTGTTCGATTGGTCGAGTCACTGGATTCAATAACACTGCAAGCGTGTAGTTACATTGTGGCGTATATCCTTTACAAGTTGTTTGTCACGAGTTGTAATGTAGAAATAACTGGCGTTTTTATTACCGTATGTTATTTACAGTACTTCAAATAGTTCAACCCATGTTCCTAATGCTTTTGAACCATGTATTTTCAAATTTGAACAGGTCATTTACGGTGACACCGACTCAATCATGGTCAACACCAATACGACCGATTTACTCTCCGCCTTATCGATTGGCGAGAAAGTCCGTCAGGAAGTCAACAAACATTATCGTCTTCTCGAATTAGATACCGACGGGGTGTATGCTTCCATTCTGCTCTTGGCCAAGAAAAAGTATGCCGCCTTGTCTATTTGCAACCCGATACAGTGGGCTGCTGCTTGTCGTTCGGCTCAAGGCAAACCGCTCGACCCGCCTGCGACGAAACAAGAAATGAAAGGTTTGGACATTGTTCGGCGTGATTGGTCTGCGTTGGCGGTAAATGTTGGACGTCGGTGTGTGTCCGCGTTGTTGTCTGGAGACCCGAAGGATGTGATTCTCGATCGTATTCATACAGATCTGGCAGAGACTGCGGAGAGTGTTCGTCAAGGGAAATTGCCCATCTCCGAATTTATCATCACGAAAGTGAGTAGTGATTGCTCGCCTATAAACCGTTCTATATATTACCGCTACCACTTTCACCGGCTGATGGTTGTGGTTGATTACGTTTCATGCATCAGTCGGTGTTGTTGATATCCAGTCCTGAACCAACCCGTATCTGAAGGTACTGTGAACATCATCATCTTCATGAAGCACGGATGTGCAATCGTGAAGCATTTCTGTGCTGTACGGCTAACATCGTGCTAAATTGATTGGCCAACGGTAGTGAGCTGCATGGTGAAACACGCTGGAGTCTTACTACCATTTCTATTTCCCCCTCATATCTGTCTAGGCCTGGGCAACCTGACAGTATCTTAGCCCACGTGCAGTCTCGGACTGTGCGGCACTTTGCCTGGACCAGGCTTGTGCTTTCATACCATACCATACCATACCATGAAGCACTGGTCTGACGTCAAACACAATGCCAAGCCGATAATCAAATTAGGTCTTGTTTAAAAACAATATTGCATAATGATACGTCATAAAAATTATAAGTCACACGATAAACTACATGGCTAGATTCGGTTTGTGAAGGAGCGCTAATCACGGGCTTTTAAATGATATGCTGAACTCTACCCTCCGAAGCAACATAAAAGCAAGAAGCACTGGAAAGATCGACGACGACAATTCCGAACTCGTAATATTTTGGGTTTCAGATTGATTGCATTCGAGCGGTTCAAGCGACAACATCTTCGTAAGTATGAGAAGACAGACGACATTGGCCGCAATCGAACGATATGCAATTTGCCAATCTCAGTCCAGCAAGTCCTGCCTTATGAGGACTTAAAGCGTACCGGTTGGCACGAAATCGAAGTGACAATCGGGACAGACAGGTTGAGGTTCACCGTTTTGATTGTAGATTGCTTGCTTATAAAATATAAGCATGTTTTACCAAAGTAATGTGTTGCTCATATATATATGGTACTATCATATATCTATGTCGTGCCGAAATCGCGGAATTGCCGATTCCGCGGATTCGGCAATCAGTTTGCCGATTCCGCGGAATGGGCATTTCGTTGCTGATTCCGCGGAATAGGCAACGATTTGCTGAAAATGTGGAACTCATTTCTACCACTGCCGATTCCGTAGATTCAGCAGCCGATTCCGTGGATTCGGCAGCTGATTCTGCGGAATCGGCAAGCTATGTTTTTACTGTCTTTCGGCCGTTTTGTCCGTTATAAATAAGCGAGATTTTTATTTTTCGCTGATGAAGATGATGGTCAAAATGGAACAAACAATGTCGGGCGAATTCACTATACGTTTATTAACCAGATTAATCGGTACAGACATAAATAAATAGTGGTACAATCATGAATTCTAAAAGAAGTCTTTCCTTTTGTCACTATTTGTTCTTACATTTTACGTTCCAAGGATGGCAATGGGAGTGGCACAATGTTCCGCTCTTCCTGCAACTACAGCGCCTGGAATCGCACTTTGCTGTGCAAGAACACTTTGCAAATCCTTGTCCCCCAGTGGCAGAATGAAGGGATGCAATCTTGTGAAATGACTGCATAATGTCGCTCGTTTCCGAAAAGCTCATCAGCTGACTATCTGCCTTCTGCAGCTGATTTCTAGAGAAAGCTGCCTCGATCATTCCATGTTTTGTTGCAACTTTGTACATTCCGCTGGCAGTAATGTCGTAAGCCACTCCAATAATATTTCTACAGTCTAGTCGTCCACGATCGAATTCGGAAACCGGGAGTAAGACGCAGTCTCCCACGGATAGAGGATGCAAAATGGCGCTGCTCGCTTCGAGCATTTCTTTTCGGCTCTTTTCTTGTCCGCT
>JACCGJ010017258.1:0-17287 GCA_013407085.1 Atriophallophorus winterbourni
GACTTTCAATCGCAGAGCGTAGAAAATTATCGAATAGCTAGCAGCCACATATGTGGTTGACGCATCGGCGAAGTTAAAAGCGTCTGAAGTGCATCTGTTAAAGCGGACCAACCTCATCTTCCTGCCAGAATGAGACTTAAGGAGTTTTAGTAGTCTTGGAGGACAGCAGGACAGTATTTTAAGGAGTCCCCTTTTCTGGCGTATTACCATCGTAAAGCGGCAGACGCTGCTCCCGATGCTTCAATTAAGACTGTCTCAGGAAAAAGATCATGCCCAGAGGTTTGATTAATCTTGTTTGTTGTCAAATGGAATAGCGAGGTAAGTGTGATAGTGAAACCCACAAGGAGGCTATTGTGCCTGTGTCACTGTACTCGTTCAGAAAAAATGATTGAATTCATGTTTCATTCGAGATGTAGGCACCTAATCCTTGAGTGTCTATGCAGTTGCTCCTAGCGATATGCAAACCTTGAGTCCCAAAGTACCATACATATGTAGGATTTCATTCTCACTAGCTAGTGGTAATAGCGTGCACGGATGTGCAATCGTGCAGTACTTTTGTGCTGTGCGGCTAACAACGTGCTAAATTGATTGGCCGCAGGTAGTAAGCTGCATGCTGAAACAGGCTGGAGTCTCACTACCATTTCCTGTTCTTTTTTATTCCTCATATCTGTCTAGGCCTGGGCAACCTGACAGTATCTTAGCCCACGTGTAGTCTGTCACCGCACGGCACTTTTGTATGGATCAGGCTTGTGCTTTCGTACCGTCGTACCGTACCACTACCATCTGTATTCTCTATTTCTCATATCCGTCTAGGCCTGGGCAACCTGACAGTAATATCGCCCACGTGCAGTCTCTGACTGTGAGGCACTTTGTCTGGATCAGGCTTGTGCTTTCATACCATCATACCAATACCATCTAGAATTATGATAACAGATTGGGGTTGCGAGTACACGGTATCAGCTAATTCCAGCAGTAATACTTGAAAATTAAAAAAAAAGATGAAATTCAAAATAGAGATTAATCGGTAGAAATTGCAGTAGCCTTCATGACCTTTATCCTTATAAAGCGTAACGACTTCGGGATCTCGTATATCTTTTAAGAATGCCTACTCACCGTTTACCGTACCGCGCCTTATTCACAGAGCTTGACAGAAGCTGGGAGAAAAGAACGGGTGGCCAGTCAATGACGTGGCGCGTTGGGATGAAGAAACTCACCGTAGTGCTAGGCTCAGTTGGGCGTATTCGTTTGCCTGGGTGGGGTCCAAAAGCTCCACCTAATAGTTGGCTGGAAACCTTACGCGATATGGCTACAAACCGAAGTCAGTGGCGCCAGTGTATTTTATTATGTGTGTCATAATTTTTTATCCGGTATTATTTTACATAAAAAAACAAAAAAACAAAAAAATCGCATGCAGTGAAACTACAAAAACTAGCTGCTTTTTTGCGCATTTGCTTTTGCGTATTCCGCTTGCCTGCTTTCCCTTTTCCACGCGCTTGCTTATCTGCTTTTCCTGTTTCATGTTGCTTGGCACTTTGTCTGGCTCCAGACTTGTGATTCATGATGATAATGATGATGATGTGGGACGGGCTCCTCCTGCCAGCAGCGAACGATGAAACGATGAAGTGAGGATATCAAGGTTGTCGTATATTTATTAAGCCCGATGGGATTTTTTCGTCGCCCAAAACCTTTCGCCTGGCTAAGCGGTCGATCGCTCTATGTTCATCAAGGGTAGAAAAAAGTATTTAAGTGTTTAACGGTTGGTAAACGTTCGACACAGCATGAACAAGAGCAAATTCCTTGGTCAAGGGACCGTATCGCCTCTCATCATCACTGTTGAAAATTGCCAGCATGAATCTGTACATCATTTCACATATCTTGGTTCAACAATGCGGATAACATTTCGCTAAACACACAGATTTATAAACCGGTTGGCAGAGCAGTTGTCCTGTTTAAACTCTCGTGTCTGGGGCAACAACAAGTTGGCTGTGAAGACAAAAATGATGGTATACAGCGTACTAGCTGCTTTACTGTACGGCAGTGAGGCCTGGATCATCCACGCAAGACACAAACGGAAGCTGAATGCTTTCCATTTACGGAGCATCCGCTGTATCTTGAACATATCGTGGATGGACAGAGTGACTAATGCTGAAGTGCTTTCAAAAGCTGGTCTACAGAGCATGTTCACCCTACTATGACAGCGACGACAACGATGGCTGGATCATGTGTACAGAATGGGAAATGGTTATATATCCAATGGTGAGTTGTAATCAAACAGTCAATTTTTGAAAAGACCGCACTTGACGTACAAAGAGATATGAAAGCTCTCAACATAGATCCTACGAGTTGGTAGGAACTTGCTCTTGACCGTTCACTTTGAAAGCACGGTGTAAAATGTCATATCCAAGCTGTGGAAAAGCAGATACCGCAATTGGTTGATGAACGGAGATAACGCCGCCGGTGTGCCACTGACGTCGATCGACCAAGTAATGCCTATTGCCGTGAGCGCTGCGGGAGAGATTGTCACTCCCGAATCGGACTGTTTATTCATTCTAAATACTGCGGAGCATACAACCATCACGCGCTTGTGGGGTACATTCATGGTGGACATCGACCGAAGGAAGCCAACAACAACAACAACAACAAGAACAAACGATCGGCAGTTTCAAGCGTATGTGATAAAACTGCGCTGTTCCTTGAATAGAAAGAAGTGCTCAATACATCTTTCGTCTGATGAGTGCTACCGACACCCGGGTTACCGTAGAGTGAGTGACTTAATAGGAGCTGCATCATGCACATTATGAAAGTGACCAGTGATCGACTCTTTTGATATCGGTGCTGATTTTAGTCCAGTTGTGAATAGCCTGGTAGTCTACAGTATCTACATGCATACATACTCACCTTGGCAGAATCAAGCGCATTCACCGAATCTTTCATAGAACGTGCACAGTCCGACAAATTGTTGAACGTTTTCTCGTAAATATTTGCCATTTTTTCAAGCAGGTTCTTCGTCTTGTCTAGGCGATCTCGGTTTTTAAGACTCATATCTTCCAGGTATTCCATCAATGACTTGTTATAGTGTTGTATCAGACCACTGTTGTACTTGTTCAAATCGGAGGCATATTGAGCTTTGAGTTGGTCAAATGCATGAATCTTTTGGTTGTACAAATCCTAGGTCAACGAAAGGAAAATGTACCATAGCGGTATAATGATGATTGCTAAAAATGCATGTCAACGAATGAAGCCATTTTTTTAGTCGTCTTTAGCTGTTGTTAAACATGATCTTAACAAATCTGCGTGCAAAAACTTAACGATTGATTGTTAGATAACAGAGAATCCGAGTAGTTAGAGGAAGAAACACGATAAATTTATATTTCACTAAACGTTGAGCTGCACGTTGGAATTGCAAGCGAATAAGAAATGATAATTCGTTCTCTAAGAACCGTATAAAAGCTCGAGTTTGCCCGTATAAGTACAGAAAAAAGTTTCTCGTAGTTGCAAAAGTACAGTTTGCACCACAATCGTAGCATGTGGAGAAAACAATCACGTCTGGCGTTGCTGACGCTCTCTCCAAATGCTACCGCGCCATAATTAATTCCACGACTTGCGATCGAAACTAGAAACACACAGTGGTATTGAAGCTATTAGAGATTTATCATCGTTAGTATTGGCCTAGAAAACCGAGTCAATTACGACGTATCACATGATATGTAAACTAATTCCATTTTTACAGAATAGGCTTTAGGGCGTCATTTGGATATAATCGTTAATAACGAACTGATTTTCAAACAATGCAATTTATGATAAGATAGTACCGCATACATTGCGGAAATAGGTGTCTATTACGGCAATCTATACCCAAATTTATTGCAGCAAGATGAATGAAAGAACGTTTGGATCTAGAAAAGATGTAGCAGAGTCCAACACTAAAACGTCATTCAAGCCTGGCTTATTACTGGTTTAGCCAGGTTCCAAGGAGCACCCTCGCCTGGAACGAGAAGAATGTGAGGCTCAAAGTTGAGAACGCTGGCAATGAACCGTAATCCATAACAAGCACAGTGTCCATTACATTCTGAAGCACACTCATTTTTATGTATGTATGAAAGCACAAGCCTGATCCAGGCAAAGTGCCGCACAGTCAGAGACTGCACGTTGGCTGGGATACTGTCAGGTTGCCCAGGCCTATTGTATATAAAAACAAGATAAAAAAGACAGACAATGTGAAAGTGACGCAAAATGTTCACCGCTTTCTAGAAATTTCAGCTTATTTTTGCGAACGCCACAGTTTGTAGCTGATTGCACATTCGAACAAACAACTTAAAATCGGTCGTGGAATAAGTGCAAGAGATGCAGGTAATAAAAAGGCGTAACTTCGTGCAGTAATGCCACATTGTATAGGCAACACCGAAATTAAATGCGCGAACACGCTTTAGTCTTTGCTTGAGCACCCTAACCAGTTTGATAGCACTGCGCTCATAAGACGGATGCAGTAACAATAAAGAAGAAGAAGAAGAAGAAGAAGAATGACTTTATTCGTGTTCACGAATTTTCAGCAAATAAATACCGCGAGGTTAATTATAGCATAGGAAAATCACCGCGTGATCTTGTGGAATGGGCAGGAAGTGATACTTTATGAAGGCTAAGTCCAGCGAACGAAAAGGTTAAATATACAGAAAGCGATTTCGAGAAATGTACGTATGTTGCATGAATTCACAAGCCTGATCCAGGTAAAGTGCTGCACAGTCGAAGACTGCACATTGGTTACGATCTGTCAAGTTGCCCAGGCATAGACAGATATGATGAAATGAAAAATGATAATGGCACTTCAGCGTGCTTTCGCATACAGCTCACTAGCAGTGACAAATCAATGTAACACAGTGTAAGTTGCACAGGAAAGGTATGCAGGAAACAACGACAGCACGGAGGATGAACATTTACATCGACGTGCTGAAACATTGCGTACCATTGGAAGGCTTATAATTTGATATACTTATCAGAGAACCAAATTAGTTCAACTGGTAACAATGAAATGATGAAGATGAAACGGATAAAGCATGGACAGGAATGAGAAACCGGTATATACATTATTTTCTAGTCCGCGGCTAAACTCACTTTTAATTGATCGATTCGCGCCGCCGGTAATTCCTTTTCTGCGCGCATCCAATTGTCATAAGCTTTTTGTTTATCTTTAAATGCGGTCACGTATTTTTGCCAGGTTAATTCAAGCTGTCTACGTAGCTGATCCAGGTTTTGAGTAAGTCGAGTATACGCGATACGTTGGTTGTCTATCTGTTTGCGTTCTTGGTCGTAGAGCTGTTTAAACATTGCTGCAACATCGTCACACAATTCCTTGGAGTTCTCCTCGAAAAGGGAACCAATGGTGGAGAGACTTTGAATTAATTGGTAAAATGAGCTGGTGTAAGTGAAGTCCTCTGCGGCAGGAGGTGTTTTACGCTGGAAATTGGTCACCGTTTTACTGTAACAGTTGGAATTGGTAGAATTCATAAAAGCTTACCGAAGACGCTTTCCAAACTCGTGTTGAATTTTTTGAATTTCCGAGAACAACCGGAAGTACGTATCCGTCGATACCACTTGATCATTACAATACTTTAGCAGGTTTTCACCTTGATCCTAAAAGTATAGCCAAAAGTAGTTGACAAGTGGCCACAAAGATGGGAAAAGTATATTGCTTAGAAATCAAGGTTCACTTTTAAGTTGAAGTATTTGCTAAATCATAGGTAAGAGTCACGCATGAATGTGCAATCGTGCAGCATTTCCGTGCTATTCCGCTAACATCGTGCTAAATTGATTGGCCAACGGTGGTAAGCTGCATGTTAAAACAGGTTGGAGACTCACTACTAATTTCTGTTCGTTTTTCTTGCTCATTTCTGTCTATGCCAGGGCAACCTGACAGTATCTTAGCCAACGTGCAGTCTCTGACTGTGCGGCACTTTGTCTGAATCGGGCTTGTGCTTTCAATCCAGGTAAGAGTCAAAATAAGAGTATGGTATATGGTATGAAAGCACAAGACTGATCCAGGCAAAGTGCCGCACAGTCAGAGACTGCACGTGGGCTAAGATACTGTCAAATACCGTTTGCGCCGACGACTACCGTTGCGCCGAGACTGGACCTTGACGTGGTGCAGCGGCTTGCGTGCCTCGATGATCCATTGAGCTATACTGGGTGATGTCTTCGTGGCATCTTCAGAGTTACGCATACCAGGTTGGTCAATGGTGAGAAGCCAGACAAACACAGTCTCCTTGTCTCCTTGTCCCTCGCGGACATTGTATACCATAAGAGGCGTATGAATCCGCAAGGATCACCGGCTCGACTGGTTGGGATGATGTCGGGAGTCCCTGCTTGGTCTCTACCTCGCGAATGGCTTGTGAACCGTACCTACAGTATCCGGCCCCGATAGGTGCGATCCTTAATCTCGCTCCGCTGCCTTGCTGGTTAGGCTTTCGGGCCAAAGGCTTGAGGTGGGAGTCCTCAAGATCAACTCCTCTACTTCGGCCTGGGCAACCGGGTAGTATCACGCCCACACCCAAATTGATTGGGTGGCACTTTGTCATTTTTAAATGATTGTGTAAAAATAATATAATAAATAAGAAAGTACTTCGAATATGGAAAAGTTCACGAATAACGTAAGGAGCTACTTATGGTGAAAGTGTTTTGTGGTGCACAAAGAAAAACCGCTGAACAATTAAGAGGAACGCTTACGAAAGTGAACAGCCATTTACAAATACTGGTAGCTTCACAGCTATTTTACCCAAATGAAATCAAAAATAAAAACTGAATGCATTTCACACATGAGTATACACGGGGGATGGGGACAAGAGAACGCTATGAATGATGGAGTATTCGAGATATATTACAATTTCCACACGAAAAATAAGGCTGTAAATTCGCCTGTTTATGAAACATCACAGCACATATCTGCAGTTACGTAGACTGCGACATAATTTGCAAGGCACTCAAGATCGAACTCAGAAGACAGTATTTTACCATAGAGCTCTGAACTAGTACTACGACCAATCGAAGCAAATGGGTAATCCATGCCAGCATTTGACACGCATTCATCAAGGCTAAGTTACCGTAGCAATCAAAAATACATGGAGGTATCAAAGATTTAAACGGAAAAGTTGGATTGGCTTTAACATACCCAAAGTTCGACGCCCCAACTTCCGTAACTCATTCTACTGCAATATTATGTCAGAATAGAAGATGAGCTAAAAAGGGAATAAGATAGTTCGGAATCACTTCATCAATGCAAACGCTTGGTGAGCAAATGGCAAATAGTAGGATGAATAAAACCAATAAAATCTGTGAAGATAATCAATATACAATGAATGGAAACAGCCGAGAATGACGGATACTAAAAATAACGAAAAATGTATGGAATGACGTTTCAAAATGTTTTAGCATTTTTTCGCGATTAGGCATGGAAGTGCAAGGCTGGTATGGTACTCATTGCAGTCATGAAAACAACTGATATTTCTTTGATCTTCCTCGTCACTAACATGGCATACGCTACGCGCACGCAAATCGAGAAATTCGGCGTCCAATCGCAAAACTGGGGTTAAGAAAATTTATTTACTCAAGATTTATTACATTGCTAGCCAAGCATAATGTGTTACGTATGCCAAGTTATATTAAGATGGAGCAACGTTATGAAATTCTCCGTAGTACCTCTGTAGTGCCTTATTTAAGTTTGAATGAATCCGATAATGGTAGTGAGAAATATTAAGTAGAATTTTTCAAGCATTATTATCAAACGATTCGATAAAGCATACGCCATGTAGACAACGTAGGTTCTGTCTAGGCCTGTGCAACCGTAATTTTGCGCAATTTAGCGCGGTTATATGTTTGATAATACTTGAGGCCTGCGCCAAATCTACTTCCCGCTTATTTTGGAGATCGCTTTTCCGGTTAGTCGAAATTATGTGATGGATCTTTTCATTTTATATAAATACTAGTATTATTATTATATTTGCCAATCTGATCAGAATATGCCGTTCAACATCAACAATGCAGAATTAGTAGGCGAATCGACGACTCGTGGACACGACCTTACGTTGCACGGATGTGCAATCGTGCAGTACTTGTGAGCGGTCCGTCTAACACCGTGCTAAATTGATTGGCCATCGGTGATGAGCTGCATGCTGAAACAGCCTGGAGTCTCATTACCATTTCTATTTTCTTTCTAATATCTGTCTAGGCCTGGGCAACTTGACAGTATCTTAACCCATGTGCAGTCTCTGACTGTACGGCACTTTGCCTAGATCATGCTTGTGCTTTCATACATACATACATTACGTTGCAGAAGCCTAGAAGGATTAAGTTGTAATGCGAGCACGCTATACACACGGGCGGTGAACACTTGGAACTCGCTAACGAATGAGCTCCTATCTCTACTATCTGAAAAACTATTCAAGACCGCGTTGAATCAGCATTTTTGAAACGAATCGAAATGAATCCCCGGAGTGATGTAGTGGTCCTCTGCTTTCAGTGCTTGTTTCGTTAGCAAAACTCGCCCATGTTTATTGCTTTGAAGAAGCTCAAACGGAATTATATCTCTGCTGCTTTCGATCCAGAAGAACATTATTTCATGTAGCGTTGAGGTAAAGCTTCCTTTCACAACAAGCACAATGGTAGCACGCACGCCTATTTGGTGAGGGGAGTTTTTCTGTTGCATTCCAGCCAAAGTCATACCCGAAGAATATTGAACCTACTGTTCGAAGTGGTGGACGCTTTTTTGGCTTACCACCGGAAGTATTCTGGACGCTCGATTAGCGACTCTGCCACATACCGTCCTGTGCAAACTGAACTGAACTGAACACAATGAGACTTCCGGAAGTCGGAACACAAAGGTGCATGGAATGATGAACAGCCGTAGCTGGTAAAACAGTCAAAACGTGCACGCAATCACGTAGTCAAAGGTACGACGAGACACTGTCTTCCGGGATGTTAGAGTCGCTCATTTTATCGATTAATTGACGTCCAAGGATTTCACCGTCGGTCTGAAATGGAAACAGAGAAAAAAGATGAAATGCACTTAATTTAGTTCAGTTCAGTTCAGTTCAGTTCAGTTTGCACAGGACTGTATGTGGCTAACGAGCCAATCGAGCGTCCAGATTTCTTTCGGTGGAATGCCACAGAAGAGCGTCCACCACTTCAAACAATATTTTCACAAATATCTTCTGGTATGAGAGTAATCTGGAATGCAACAGAAAAACTCCCCTCACCAATAGGTGAGAAGAAGCATTAGTGCGTTCCAAAGACAACATGAGGATCATACCAACTATTTCATTACGGATAAAAATCAGGAAATAATGAAGGCCACACAGAGTCAAGTCTATTTTTGAAACCCCCTACCGAAGTAGAACAAACAACTTCTTTAGGAAGTCGATTCCAGTAATTTACTACCCTCTCACTAAAGACGAATTTACGAACATTTGACCTGACATGTCGCTTGGCCAGTTTTAATGGGTGGCCTCGAGTACCCACACTTGGCGCTAGAGCGTACAATTCACTGGGATGAATAGTACTGAAACATGACATGATTTTGAAGGTTTCAATCAGGTCCCCACGTAGCCTCCTCCTTTTTAGTGAGAAGAGCTCTAGACTCAGCAATCGTTCCTGATACGACCTACCCGATTGCCCAACAATCATACGAGTAGCTAAACGTTGAACACCTTCCAGCTTGGCAATATCCTTTCCCAAATAAGGTGACCATGCTTGAACGCAATACTCGAGATGTGGTCTGACGACCGCTTTGTATAATGGTATGAAAACCTCTGGGAACCTGCAGGATAAAACTGAACGAAGGCGAAAAAGCTCTCTCCTAGCGCGTTGTGCAGCGGCTGCGCATTGATCAGCCCATTTAAAGTCCCCTGAAACTTCTATACCTAAGTCACGAACTTTCGGCACCCCATTTATCTCCAGTATACCATCTGGACCAGCCACCTCTAGCTTCTTAATGACTTTAGACAAAAGATAGCTTTTAGTGAAGTTAACTGGTAGATCCCATGTAGCAGACCACTTGATGACTTTTTCTATATCCTCAAGAAGATCCTGTTCATCCAGTGATCCGATAATCTTGACATCATCTGCAAAAATATAGCAGGGACACTTGAGCGACGCTGCCAAGTCATCGATGAAAATGAGGAAAAGTAGCGGTCCGAGTACGGAACCCTGTGGGACTCCACTAACAACTTTTACTTTCGACGAATACATATTTCCTATCCTGACACGAAAGAATCTATTGCTTAAGAATCCTATTATCCATTTCTTCAGAAGACCATCGATACCCATATAACCAAGTTTATCTGCAAGCAATCTGTGGTTTACTGAATCAAAGGCCTTGCAAAAGTCCAAGTAAAAAACTTCAACTTGTTGGCCTTTATCTAGCCTCATGGTAACCTCGTTAAGAAAACATAAGAGGTTTGTTAGGCACGACTTCCCTTTAAGGAAGCCGTGCTGAGCAGAGTTCAGCAACGAGTAATCAACTAGATGGCGACAGATCCTATCCCTAATAAGTTTCTCCAGGATTTTACATAGGATGCTAGTAAGACTTACAGGTCTGTACTTACAAACTGAGGATCGACTGCCACCTTTATGTATCGGGATCACATTAGCCAACTTTCACATACTCGAAATATATCCATGTTGCAAGAAGGCGTTAAACATACGACCCACAGGATCTGCTAATATTGGCGCCAGGTTCTTTATAATTTGAGGATAAATGTCGTCTGGGCCGGCAGATTTATGGGGGTTAGTTGCTGCAAGAGCAAGTTTAACCTCATCATCAGTGAAAAATAACTCCTCAAGTGGAGTAACGATATCAGGCCTTTTGATGACTGGCATGTTAGGCGGATCTATTTGGCGATCAAGCCTCTGAACAGACTGGAAATGTTGGAGAAAAGCCGAAGCCTTTTGTGAATCTGAAACTATTTGAGTTCCGTTTTCCTGCTGAAGGCTGCCAATATAATCGCGCGTTTTGCCTTTGGATTGGGCATAACTATAGTAACGCTTTGGGCACTGCTTTATATTGCGTGCCAACCGTGATTCAAAGTCACGTTTTGCTTTGCGTTGCATTCCCACAGCCTTATTTCTGACCATTTTATACTTTGTCCAGGACCGTTGTGTCTGAGAAGCTTTGTAAGTTTTCCAGGCACGGTCCCTCATTCTAATCACTCGTCGCATCGCAGGTGTCCACCACTGTGGCTTGTTGCGTTGCTTGACGTGCACCAACGGTGCGAACCTAGCTTGCAGGGTAGACAGGCAGTGGTGTATAAGCTGCCAGTTTGTTGCTATATCATCACCTACATATTGAGACAACATCTTTTTAGCTTCCTCTGAGACGACTTCCCAGTCTACGCGATTGAAATTGCGCCTCAGTTTAGGAGGAGGTTTCTCATACCTGAGTCTTAGTTGGAATCTGATCACAACGTGATCACTTTTTCCTAATGGAGAGAGATAATCTACCTGGCGAACCATTTCTTCGCTTGAAGAGATAACGAGATCCAGGATCGAAGGTAAGCAGCCCTGGCGGAATCTTGTGGGCTCATTGACATGTTGACTCATGGCATGCATATGAGTCCATTCCAAGAAGTCCTCAGACATCTTATCAGATGAACAGCACTGGTTAAGCCAAGATATATGTGGTAGGTTAAAATCACCAACTATAAGAACCTGGGACCCAAGCGTGTGCAGCAAACTGAGATTGCCAAGCAAATTTTGCAAGTCCTGAGGTCCTGCTTGCGGGCTCATATAAGCGCATGCTATAACCATTGATTGCTTGTAAGATTGAACGATACATGAGCTAAGTTGGACGTTGTGCGTGCTAAGCCTAACACTCGATTCTGAAGTTCGAAGACCTAGTCTGAGAAAGATAGCAACTCCACCCCCGTTTAGTTCATCTGGTCTATCACATCTGACCACAGAATAACTACTACAAATTGAGGCAGGAATATGGTCAGTTTCAGATAGCCAGGTTTCGGACAGTGCTATTACATGTGATCGTAACTCTTGCGCTAGGATGGAGAGTTCAGACCACTTATTTCGGATACTACATGAGTTTCCGTATATCACTGTGGCGACGGTGTCTCGCGATATGTTCACACTTAGTCCAGGTTGATCCTCGGGCGTAATACCCGAGGAGTCAGCACGATTTTGGTGTGCTGCTTAAGAGAGTGAATTCGCCTTGCGCGGCCTGAAGTTCTGCCGTATCTTGGAGGTCACTAATTAATGGGAAAAGACGTTTATTTTCCCTAAAAACTCAATATCTTTGAAGATATTACGACTCTATATTGACACTATGTCAACATAGATTTGAATTATCTGGCGCGAAAAACATGATTATAATTTGATCATATTCGCCCTTTATTCTGATTGGTCCATCGAGTACTTGACACGGTTTTAATGTGCTATTTTCCAAGGTCATTTCCTTTTACATTCTCAGCCTATATATATGGATGAGTAAACCATGTTTGTTATTATTGGAAGTGAGCTCCCATACGAACTTCTCTGAAGCCTTGGTCTTCTCTCTCAATAATCGATTGGGCAATATTGTGGGAAGCATATCCGGTGCATTATTAGCTCCATATCAAGAACGTAACAGTTTGGCGACGGGTTTATTCAAGTTACGAAATCATGGAACAATCCAAGATAGAAATTCTTTTGGAGCGACAAATGATGCTAATGGAACTTCTTCTGCAGAAGCAAGTACCAATCACAGAACCTCGTGCTATTCCACCCTCCGTTGACGGAATTGCGAACAGCATCGCAGAATTTCCTATGATCCGGAAGCTAACGTCACATTTGAAACTTGGTTCAGGCGTTATGAAGATCTTTTTCGTGTTGATTTTTCAGCCCAAGATGATGCATGGAAAGTCCGGCTGCTGCTACGTAAACTTGGCCCAGCAGAGCTGGATAAGTACTGCAACCTGATCCTTCCCAAGAATCCTCGGGATAGAACTTTTGATGAGACGATCAAGTCACTGATTGAACTTTTCGGTGAGCAGGTATCTCTCTTCAACACTCGTTACAGGTGCCTCAAGCTGAAAATGAACGACACTGACGACTTCCTGACACACATGGGCATTGTCAATCGCGAATGTGAACGCTTCAAGTTGCGGTCCCTCACAGACGACCAGTTCAAGTCCTTGATATTCATATGCAGCCTGGTATCTCCGCGTTTCGCTGATATTCGAACGCGACTGCTCAACAAACTTGAGCAAGAACCCTCATTCACTCTCCAAGCCATTGGTGATGAATATCTACGACTGGTCCGTCTCCAAGAAGATTCGGCAATGATTCAACATGGGAATCATGGCACCGACACCGTCCATGCCGTTCAGCAAAGCAATTGGCATTCGCCACAAGTTTCCAGCGCAAAGAAGCCACCGTCTTCATGTTGGCATTGCGGAGCCTGGCACTATGTCCGATATTGTCCCTTTAAACAACACCGTTGCAGTCAGTGCAACGTCACAGGCCACAAAGAAGGATTCTGCAGATCCAGAACGAAACAACAAGTTTCGTCGAAATCAAAGATTTCGAGATCATTTTCAAAGCCGCAGCAAAACCAGCAGAGGTTTTCATCAAAGCCCAGGACTCCTTGGAAGCATTCATCAAGTGGACACGCACTCAGCGTCACAACAACATTCCAAGTAAGTTCATCTCCGAGACGGCGGTTCATCTCAATCCAGATCAACGGTATACCCGTTCAGCTTCAACTGGATACAGCATCGGACATCACAATCATCTCCGAAGCAATGTGGAAAAATCTTGGCAGCCCACGTATCTATTCAACATGTCCGCCTGCAACCACTGCCTGTGGTGGATCGCTCAAGTTCATCGGACAACTGAAGTGTTGTGTGTCTTTCCGAGAGAAAACAGCAACATGTTCCTGCTACATCAGCAAAGCGAACTTGAATCTCCTCGGACTCGATTGGATCGAAGATCTCCAAATTGCAGATCAGCCAATCAATGCTTTGTGCAACCAAATCCCGTGCAGCAGTGCACCTTCTGACAGGATTGCAGCTATATCTACTGAGGAGTATGTACGTGATCAGTTAACCACAGCAGTCCGAAACCTTCCCGTGACGGTCGCAGATATCAAGAGGACCCTGAACGACGACGAGGTTCTCTCAGAAGCTATCAGATATGTTCAATCTAGATGGCCTAGGTTAGCACCACAATTGAATGACAATCAACTGTTCCAAAGACGGGAATCCCTATCAATCGTGGATGACTGTCTCATGTTTGGTGCTCGATTCGTTATTCCCGCTGCTTTGCGTCAACGGGTAATACGTCAATTTCATGCTGGACATCCAGGGCTCAATCGGATGAAAGCAATCGCCCGAAGTTTCGCCTACTGGCCAGGTATGTACGCTGACATCACCGAGTTTGTCAGGCGCTGTACCAATTGTCAGCAAGCGGCAAAACTTCCTGCTCACGCAACACCGGTTCCGTGGCCTCGACCTGACAAAGCATGGTCGCGTATCCACATTGACTTCGCCGGCCCACTCAACGGAACCACCTACTTAGTCTTGGTAGACGCTTATTCGAAATGGCCAGAAATCGTCCCGCTCTCTCCTGCCACAAGTTCGACCACAATCGGAGCACTCACTTCGATATTCAGCCAACACGGAGTTCCCGACACCATTGTCTCAGATAATGGATCCCAATTCACATCAGCTCATTTTGCCGAATTCTGCAAGAAGAATGCAATTGAGCATATCCGGACTCCGATCTACCATCCCCAATCGAACGGACAAGCGGAGAGGTTTGTCGACACATTCAAAAGAGCAATGCTCAAGTCTCGAGGGGAAGGGACTACCGTCGACAACTTGCAACGATTCCTGTTAGTCTACCGGACGACCCCACACGAATTTCTGATGAATAGTCAAACGCCAGCAGAGGCACTAATGGGTAGAAAACTTCGTACAGTCAATGGAACCAGTGAATCTTCCGTTGGATCTTCTATTTGATACCTTCCAGCTCCCATCTCCTCCGGTTGAAATACCACCTGACATTATCGCTCCCGATCGCGCACTAGAACCCCGACGATGGACTAACCGAAGACGCGAGACTATCGTACCACTTCAAGTGAACCCCAAGCTCTGTCGGTACTGAGTCACTTTTAAAAAGGGAGGTAATTGGAAAAGACGTTTATTTTCCCTAAAAACTCAATATCTTTGAAGATATTACGACTCTATATTGACACTATGTCAACATAGATTTGAATTATTTGGCGCGAAAAACATGATCATAATTTGATCATATTCGCCCTTTATTCTGATTGGTCCATCGAGTACTTGACACGGTTTTAATGTGCTATTTTCCAAGGTCATTTCCTTTTACATTCTCAGCCTATATATATATATGGATGAGTAAACCATGTTTGTTATTATTGGAAGTGAGCTGCCATACGAACTTCTCCGAAGCCTTGGTCTTCTCTCTTAATAGTCGGTTGGGCAATATTGTGGGAAGCATATCCGGTGCATTATTAGCTCCATATCAAGAACGTAACACTAATCACGAGCTGTGGAATTTCAGGGACAATTCGGTGATTATCGTGTTCATCCCCAGATCCATCCGTGATTCCCATACTTGACAAAGAGCCATCCTTTTCTGAAGAACAGCGCATTCTGTTATAATTTACATCATAACGTGAATTCTTTGACCTGTTGGATTCCTTTTTGTCATCGGGCACGACAACATGTTTCCCTTTGTTAGTTTCATTTAAAGCAATATAACTTGCAAAGAACTGGTCACGCTCAGACTGCAAGAGGAATTCAACTAAAAGTGGTCTTGGAGAGTGGCTAGACTCACTTTTGGTACCCTTCCACACGCCAACACGATGAACACGCCTTAGTGGCGTATCTGGGCGCATACCAACCTTACGAAGCAGATTTCTGATACAACTTCGGTCGAGTGACTTACGCGTTTTAGCTTCGCGTATATAGGGTTCATCCTGATTAAGCACCAGGATGTTACGAGATTTATCTCGTATTCCCTGACGAGCCGATTTAAGCTGCTCCAGATCTTTGGATAACTTAGCGAGGCTCGAAATGACAGTAGCAAGTAAATTTGACTGAGAGTCAAATTTTCTAGTGTCTACCGTTTACGACCTGTCTGCGCCTTGTTCCTACTTTTACGTGGCTTCGAAGGCTTGAAAGACGGGGTCTGGGATGTGACATTTGGCTTGGCCGCTTGATCCGGTGCCTTAACCTTTTTAGTCCTTTTGCGTGACTTTGTAGGCTTGGGATTTTTACTCGCCGTAATTTCTTTGGTGTTCGTTGTTTGTACCGCTGGGCTAGCAGTGATACTCTGACGTACAACTTCAGCAAAAGATCTATCAACACTAACCTTAGAAGCTGTGCTGTATTGCCGAGACCGAGCATTTTTAGTCTTTTCGGAAAATGCTTTTTTAGCTGCCCATTGGCACTCACTACATATCCATTGGAGCCAACGGTGAGTAACATACACTTTATAGTGCTCGGGATGTATCCCTGAACACTTCGGATGTGCCCATCTCTTGCAAGTATTACATTCAATGCCATTCAATACAACCGGCCAAAGTGATAGACACCAAATAAAACAAATGTTTGCGATGTGATTACTCACAAATCGAATTAACTTTACGATAACCACAGAATTAAAGCAGGCAAGAATGTTTATATATGAAAATAAAATGAATCGACTGTTTGCTAAAATTTTAGGACAAAATCTGGGATTAAACTCAAGGTCAACGTGGACGTTCAAGTTCAAGTTCAAGTTGCACAGGGCTGAAGGTGGCTTAAAGCTAATCACGCGCCCAGATTTCCTTCGACGGTATGCGGTTGAGCACCCGGTACTTCGATATCGAGTATACAGTTCGTACTTTTCACACGTTCTTGTTTCCGAATATCTGGAAAGTAAGGTAGGGTTTCTCTTCACCAGCACGGTGAGAGGTCAGCTATTCAGGAAACAATGCAATAATATGCGTGAACAATGTGTGGTGTATGAAATCACTAGCCTAGTTGAGGTAAAGTGAAACACAGTCATAGACTGCATGTGGGCTAATTTACTGTCAGGTTGTCCAGACCTAGACAGATATGATAAAAATGTAAAAATACGTTTTTTTGTTTTTTTATAAAGTTTTTTTATTAGACAATATGCGGAAATATGATAGACCATTTAACGTCTAATTCCCTTTTAAAGCTCAACACATGTGGGAGGCTTACTATACAATCTGGGAGCTTGTTCCAGAAGTTGACCACACGGTTGCTGAAAAAGTGCTCAC
>JACCGJ010017259.1:0-41383 GCA_013407085.1 Atriophallophorus winterbourni
AGACGTTTATTTTCCCTAAAAACTCAATATCTTTGAAGATATTACGACTCTATATTGACACTATGTCAACATATATTTGAATTATTTGGCGCGAAAAACATGATCATAATTTGATCATGTTCGCCCTTTATTCTGATTGGTCCATCGAGTACTTGACACGGTTTTAATGTGCTATTTTCCAAGGTCATTTCCTTTTACATTCTCAGCCTATATATATATGGATGAGTAAACCATGTTTGTTATTATTGGAAGTGAGCTCCCATACGAACTTCTCTGAAGCTTTTGTCTTCTCTCTCAATAATCGATTGGGCAATATTGTGGAAAGCATATCCGGTGCATTATTAGCTCCATATCAAGAACGTAACAGTTTGGCGACGGGTTTTATTCAAGTTACGAAATCATGGAACAATCCAAGATAGAAATTCTTTTGGAGCGACAAATGATGCTAATGGAACTTCTTCTGCAGAAGCAAGTACCAATCACAGAACCTCGTGCTATTCCACCCTCCGTTGACGGAATTGCAAACAGCATCGCAGAATTTTCCTATGATCCGGAAGCTAACGTCACATTTGAAACTTGGTTCAGGCGTTATGAAGATCTTTTCCGTGTTGATTTTTCAGCCCAAGATGATGCATGGAAAGTCCGGCTGCTGCTACGTAAACTTGGCCCAGCAGAGCTGGATAAGTACTGCAACCTGATCCTTCCCAAGAATCCTCGGGATAGAACTTTTGATGAGACGATCAAGTCACTGATTGAACTTTTCGGTGAGCAGGTATCTCTCTTCAACACTCGGTACAGGTGCCTCAAGCTGAAAATGAACGACACTGACGACTTTCTGACACACATGGGCATTGTCAATCGCGAATATGAACGCTTCAAGTTACGGTCCCTCACAGACGACCAGTTCAAGTCCTTGATATTCATATGCAGCCTGGTATCTCCGCGTTTCGCTGATATTCGAACGCGACTGCTCAACAAACTTGAGCAAGAACCCTCATTCACTCTCCAAGCCATTGGTGATGAATATCTACGACTGGTCCGTCTTCAAGAAGATTCGGCAATGATTCAACATGGGAATCATGGCACCGACACCGTCCATGCCGTTCAGCAAAGCAATTGGCATTCGCCACAAGTTTCCAGCGCAAAGAAGCCACCGTCTTCATGTTGGCATTGCGGAGCCTGGCACTATGTCCGATATTGTCCCTTTAAACAACACCGTTGCAGTCAGTGCAACGTCACAGGCCACAAAGAAGGATTCTGCAGATCCAGAACGAAACAACAAGTTTCGTCGAAATCTAAGATTTCGAGATCATTTTCAAAGCCGCAGCAAAACCAGCAGAGGTTTTCATCAAAGCCCAGGACTCCTTGGAAGCATTCATCAAGTGGACACGCACTCAGCGTCACAACAACATTCCAAGTAATTCATCTCCGAGACGGCGGTTCATCTCAATCCAGATCAACGGTATACCCGTTCAGCTTCAACTGGATACAGCATCGGACATCACAATCATCTCCGAAGCAATGTGGAAAAATCTTGGCAGCCCACGTATCTATTCAACATGTCCGCCTGCAACCACTGCCTGTGGTGGATCGCTCAAGTTCATCGGACAACTTAAGTGTTGTGTGTCTTTCCGAGAGAAAACAGCAACATGTTCCTGCTACATCAGCAAAGCGAACTTGAATCTCCTCGGACTCGATTGGATCGAAGATCTCCAAATTGCAGATCAGCCAATCAATGCTTTGTGCAACCAAATCCCGTGCAGCAGTGCACCTTCTGACAGGATTGCAGCTATATCTACTGAGGAGTATGTACGTGATCAGTTAACCACAGCAGTCCGAAACCTTCCCGTGACGGTCGCAGATATCAAGAGGACCCTGAACGACGACGAGGTTCTCTCAGAAGCTATCACATATGTTCAATCTGGATGGCCTAGGTTAGCACCACAATTGAATGACAATCAACTGTTCCAAAGACGGGAATCCCTATCAATCGTGGATGACTGTCTCATGTTTGGTGCTCGAGTCGTTATTCCCGCTGCTTTGCGTCAACGGGTAATACGTCAATTTCATGCTGGACATCCGGGGATCAATCGGATGAAAGCAATCGCTCGAAGTTTCGCCTACTGGCCAGGAATGGACGCTGACATCACCGAGTTTGTCAGGCGCTGTACCAATTGTCAGCAATCAGCAAAATTTCCTGCTCACGCAACACCGGTTCCGTGGCCTCGACCTGACAAAGCATGGTCGCGTATCCACATTGACTTCGCCGGCCCACTCAACGGAACCACCTACTTAATCTTGGTAGACGCTTATTCAAAATGGCCAGAAATCGTCCCGCTCTCTCCTGCCACAAGTTCGACCACAATCGGAGCACTCACTTCGATATTCAGCCAACACGGAGTTCCCGACACCATTGTCTCAGATAATGGATCCCAATTCACATCAGCTCATTTTGCCGAATTCTGCAAGAAGAATGCAATTGAGCATATCAGGACTCCGATCTACCATCCCCAATCGAACGGACAAGCGGAGAGGTTTGTCGACACATTCAAAAGAGCAATGCTCAAGTCTCGAGGGGAAGGGACTACCGTCGACAACTTGCAACGATTCCTGTTAGTCTACCGGACGACCCCACACGAATTTCTGATGAATAGTCAAACGCCAGCAGAGGCACTAATGGGTAGAAAACTTCGTACAGTCAATGGAACCAGTGAATCTTCCGTTGGATCTTCTATTTGATACCTTCCAGCTCCCATCTCCTCCGGTTGAAATACCACCTGACATTATCGCTCCCGATCGCGCACTAGAACCCCGACGATGGACTAACCGAAGACGCGAGACTATCGTACCACTTCAAGTGAACCCCAAGCTCTGTCGGTACTGAGTCACTTTTAAAAAGGGAGGTAATTGGAAAAGACGTTTATTTTCCCTAAAAACTCAATATCTTTGAAGATATTACGACTCTATATTGACACTATGTCAACATAGATTTGAATTATTTGGCGCGAAAAACATGATCATAATTTGATCATATTCGCCCTTTATTCTGATTGGTCCATCGAGTACTTGACACGGTTTTAATGTGCTATTTTCCAAGGTCATTTCCTTTTACATTCTCAGCCTATATATATATATGGATGAGTAAACCATGTTTGTTATTATTGGAAGTGAGCTGCCATACGAACTTCTCCGAAGCCTTGGTCTTCTCTCTTAATAGTCGGTTGGGCAATATTGTGGGAAGCATATCCGGTGCATTATTAGCTCCATATCAAGAACGTAACACTAATCACGAGCTGTGGAATTTCAGGGACAATTCGGTGATTATCGTGTTCATCCCCAGATCCATCCGTGATTCCCATACTTGACAAAGAGCCATCCTTTTCTGAAGAACAGCGCATTCTGTTATAATTTACATCATAACGTGAATTCTTTGACCTGTTGGATTCCTTTTTGTCATCGGGCACGACAACATGTTTCCCTTTGTTAGTTTCATTTAAAGCAATGTAACTTGCAAAGAACTGGTCACGCTCAGACTGCAAGAGGAATTCAACTAAAAGTGGTCTTGGAGAGTGGCTAGACTCACTTTTGGTACCCTTCCACACGCCAACACGATGAACACGCCTTAGTGGCGTATCTGGGCGCATACCAACCTTACGGAGCAGATTTCTGATACAACTCCGGTCGAGTGACTTACGCGTTTTAGCTTCGCGTATATAGGGTTCATCCTGATTAAGCACCAGGATGTTACGAGATTTATCTCGTATTCCCTGACGAGCCGATTTAAGCTGCTCCAGATCTTTGGATAACTTAGCGAGGCTCGAAACGACAGTAGCAAGTAAATTTGACTGAGAGTCAAATTTTCTAGTGTCTACCTGTTTACGACCTGTCTGCGCCTTGTTCCTACTTTTACGTGGCTTCGAAGGCTTGAAAGACGGGGTCTGGGATGTGACATTTGGCTTGGCCGCTTGATCCGGTGCCTTAACTTTTTTAGTCCTTTTGCGTGACTTTGTAGGCTTGGGATTTTTACTCGCCGTAATTTCTTTGGAGTTCGTTGTTTGTACCGCTGGGCTAGCAGTGATACTCTGACGTACAACTTCAGCAAAAGATCTATCAACACTAACCTTAGAAGCTGTGCTGTATTGCCGAGACCGAGCATTTTTAGTCTTTTCGGAAAATGCTTTTTTAGCTGCCCATTGGCACTCACTACATATCTATTGGAGCCAACGGTGAGTAACATACACCTTATAGTGCTCGGGATGTATCCCTGAACACTTCGGATGTGCCCATCTCTTGCAAGTATTACATTCAATGCCATTCAATACAACCGGCCAAAGTGATAGACACCAAATAAAACAAATGTTTGCGATGTGATTACTCACAAATCGAATTAACTTTACGATAACCACAGAATTAAAGCAGGCAAGAATGTTTATATATGAAAATAAAATGAATCGACTGTTTGCTAAAATTTTAGGACAAAATCTGGGATTAAACTCAAGGTCAACGTGGACGTTCAAGTTCAAGTTCAAGTTGCACAGGGCTGAAGGTGGCTTAAAGCTAATCACGCGCCCAGATTTCCTTCGACGGTATGCGGTTGAGCACCCGGTACTTCGATATCGAGTATACAGTTCGTACTTTTCACACGTTCTTGTTTCCGAATATCTGGAAAGTAAGGTAGGGTTTCTCTTCACCAGCACGGTGAGAGGTCAGCTATTCAGGAAACAATGCAATAATATGCGTGAACAATGTGTGGTGTATGAAATCACTAGCCTAGTTGAGGTAAAGTGAAACACAGTCATAGACTGCATGTGGGCTAATTTACTGTCAGGTTGTCCAGGCCTAGACAGATATGATAAAAATGTAAAAATACGTTTTTTGTTTATTTTTAAAGTTTTTTTATTAGACAATATGCGGAAATATGATAGACCATTTAACGTCTAATTCCCTTTTAAAGCTCAGCACATTTGGGAGGCTTACTATACAATCTGGGAGCTTGTTCCAGAAGTTGACCAGACGGTTGCTGAAAAAGTGCTGACGTGCCAGCAACCTGGGCCTACCTCTTCTTTGGTTGGTACACAAGGGTACAGTCTTAAGCTAAGTAAACAGCACACCAGGCTCGAATCCAGAACGCACTTTTTTAGCATCCGTATAGTGAACGCGTGGAACTCACTTCCCGCAGTCCAGTATCAGTATCAGTATCACAGGGCGATAGTCGACCAAGTCGAAACGAGTGCCCAGATTCTTTCGGAGGTGCTTGAAAACACCCGACACTACCAGGATTGATTCGAAAGTAACACAGGCGTGTGTAACTGTGAATGAAAGATGGGAGATGTCTCATCACCGAAAGGTGAGAGAGTTATGCATGTTGCATGTCCAATCGAATGAAAAGACGATGGACAGCAGTTTATTTTCACAAATACGAAAAAATGAAAAAGAAACTCTCTTTGTGTTTCAAAATGTTTTTCGAAAATTTTTGTGTTTTTTGATCATAAATATGGAGGGATTGAGTCTTCGGGGTAATGCTCCGGGAAGAGCACCTGTCACCGTTCGTCCAGCACATGTTTGAACGCAATTACTGAAGTTGCCATGATTAGTTCTGCGGGAAGTGAGTTCCACGCGTTCACTATACGGATGCTAAAGAAGTGCGTTCTGGATTCGAGCGTGGTGTGCTGTTTACTTAGCTTAAGACTGTACCCTTGTGTACCAACCACATGAGAGAACCGAATAGAGTTATCGAATTCGCGACAACTTAATCCTTTGACAACCTTAAAGGTCTCTATAAGATCCCCCTAAGTTGCCTCCTCCTAAGTGAGAAAAGTCCTAGTGTTAATAGACGATTTTCATAATTGGTGTATGCTAACCCCTCAATCATGCGAGTGGCCAGCTGCTGTACCTTTTCCAGCTGCACGATATCCTTCTAGTAATACAGCTTCCAAGCCTGGATACAGTATTCTAAATGTGGCCTTACTATTGCCTTGTAGAGGGGCAATAGCACCTCAGGTTTTCTGCAAGTGAGGGCAGAACGTAGTCGAAAGAGTTCCCTCCTGGCCCTTTGAGCTGCAGCAGCACATTAGTCAGCCCATTTAAAGTTTGCGGAGACTACGATTCCTAGGTCCTTAGTAGACCTTACCCTACGGAACTCAGTGTGAGCTGAGGCCGTACACACAATCATGCTGCCTGCCAGTGTAGAGAGCAAGTGACTCTTATCTAGGTTAAGGGGAAGGTCCCACTTACCCGTCCATGCTATTACAGCTTCCACATCACTTATCAGATCGGAGTTATCCGACCTAACGACAATTTTAACGTCGTCAGCAAACATATAACAGGGTGAGCGCAGTTGGTTGGCTAGATCATCAATGAAGATGAGGAACAGCAACGGCCCCAAGACTGAGCCCTGGGGAACCCCACTCGTTACATGCGCACTTGCGGAGTAAGTATCATCTACCCTGACAGTAAAGGAACGGTCGCTAAGGAATGCTCGAATCCAGCCCAGAATGTTCCCTGATACTCCTATGGCTGAGAGTTTGAGAAGCAACAGCCTATGGTCGCGATCGACGATGTCCTGAGAAAAGCTTTAGCTGGCCTGGTGGGCACAGGTGTTGAACTTCTGCTGGGTGAGCGAGCGACCGATCTAGAGTATGCTGATGACATCGCACTTCTGGGAGATGACCCTCTTCTATTGCAACATGCCCTATACTGCCTGGCACTTAAAGCTTCAAGGTATGGCATGTGCTTTGCGCCTAAAAAGTGTAAAACATTTACCCAGGATTGGAGCGGCTCTCTTCCAAACCTAACTGTGTGCGATGTCAATCTAGAATTGGTCGACAGCTTTGTTTACCTTGGCAGTTGTATCTCCGCTGGAGGTTGTGTCGAGGACGAGATCTCACATCGTGTTCGCAAAGCGGGTGCAGCGTTTGCTAACCTTCGCCACCTGTGGCGTCGACGCGATGTTTTACTCCATACTAAAGGCCGAGTGTACAACGCAGTGGTGCGTGCTACACTCCTTTATGGCTACGAAACCTGGTCTATCCGAGCGGAAGATGTCCGTCGGCTTTCTGTTCTTGATACCCGTTGCCTGCGTATAATTGCTCGCATTCGGTGGCAGCATCGTGTTACAAATATAGGCTGGCTTGCCGAAATATCTCCACGTTGGTGTCAGCTGGATGGCTCGGTTCCCCGAGCTCAGCGAAAGGTTCGGCGGTGGTGCTGAGGGTGTGGTGGGTTTTCGCCTGGCAAGCGTTCTCCCTATAAAAAGCCAAAAAAATCCAATGATGACACCACGACGCGGCAGATGTAACTCGCCGCTCCAAAAGTCACTGCCCCTTGTACTATCCAAGGACATTGTATGGTGCACAGGCAAAAACTGAAGTCACCAACCTATCAACGGGGTTATGGGGCTCCGAACTGGAAATTCACAGAAAAGGGCGTATCAACCGCTTCGTCGGTCACCGGCCACCGATAGGTGCGAACCTCTCTCGCTCCATTGCCTTGTGGGTAAAGCCATCGCGCTAAAGGCTCGGGGTGGGACCCCCTAAACGAAATCTCCCCTACTTCGGTGTAGGCAACCGGGTAGTATCATGCCTACGTTAAACGATGACGATGATGACAACGCCGCATGCTATCACTACGAATCCTACCTTCGAAAGCTATTCTCCAGAACCCACTTCGCAAGCACACATCATCCCCTCACCCTCTCTCCCTGATGCACTTCGGACCATCAATGCTGGACGCATTCCGTCGCAGCCAACTGTCCTTAGACAGGTGTCGATACCCCACGCTCTCCTCCGACCGCGCGCCCCTTTTAGGCTTGCATCGTTCAATGTCCGCACCCTGCAACAACCAGAACAACAGCTTGGACTAGCCCGCTCACTAGAGACACTAGGTATCGACATATGTTGCCTATCGGAAACCCGTCTTCGCGACACGGATTCGGTATTACAACTGAGTTCTCCTATGCCTCGTGGGAGTAGGTTCTACTTACGTGTGTCCAGTGATCCCGTTGCTTCCTCAGCCGGCCTAGCAGGTGTTGGGATTATTCTAAGCCAGAAAGCGGAAACCTCCCTCATAGATTGGATACCTGTTAATAGCAGACTGTGCGCAGCGAGATTTTAGGGTTACAGCAGAGTAAACAAGCATAGCCACGAGAGACGTAACTTATTCGTGATCTCGGCTTACGCACCCACGAACTGTGGGGCAGATGAGGTGAAGGACGAATTCTACGAAGAACTTCGTTCTACCTTAACGAAAGCACGCAGAGGCGATATAGTAGTGCTTGCCGGCTATCTCAATGCCCGAGTTGGATGTATAGCGCACTCCGAGCACTTCCTTGGAGGAAAGTATGGAATGTCAGATGACCGTACAGACAATGGAGAGAGATCGTTGTCTTTCTGTGACGACCACCGCCTCTTTCTCGTCTCCACAAATTTTAGACATTCCAAGCGCCAACTAGCTACCTGGTGATCCCCATCACAACGTACTTGGGCGCAGCTTGACCACATCGCGATAAGCTACAGGTGTCGAGGTAGTGTCAAAAACTGCAGATCATACTGGAGCACCAGTGTAGATTCTGACCACGCTTTAGTTTGCGCAACAATCAACCTTCAATTCGGATGCGAACCCAAACAAAAGCGTCTCAAACTAGACACAAACGCTTTATCGCTGCCTGAAACAAAAGCCAGATTTAGGGATATCCTATCGGTTTCCCTTTCCAAAGATCGGCCGGTCAAGCTGGATCGTCATTGGCACTACTTTAAGCAAGCACTCTATGACTCTGCTACGAAATTCTGCAAAGTCACTCGTCAACCGTCACACCGTTGGGTCTCTGCTGAGTCCTTCATGCTACTCGAACAGCGCGTGCCATACCGAGTGGTTTAGAGTATGAGGACGATCGGAAGTGTCTCAGACTCCTAATCAAAGATAGTTTAAGACGTGACCGTGAGTCTTGGTGAAAATAGCGTGAGCCATGAGCAACATGAGGAGACTTTACCAATTGAATCATGTCTGTGGCACTAAGCCGCAAGGTCTGAGTGAAACCATCCTCGAGAATGATGGTTTGCGCACAACGAGCCTTCACAGACGTTTAGAAAGATGGAGAGAATATTTTTCTCAGCAGTTTATTCAGCACCGTCCCTCAGACACCGCCGACATCCCTCAATCCACTTTGCAGTGGTCCGTGTCGCTAGCCCCACCCAGTGTCGAAGGAATACGAAGAGAAATCCAACTACTAAAGCGACACAAGGCGCCGGGCCCCGACGAGCTCCACCCGGTATTCTTCAAGGAAGGAGGCGAGGCAGTGGTAGCAGAACTGCGCGAGCTGTTCTCAAAGGTTTGGGTGGATGAGAGGGTACCTGCCTTCTGGGGTGAATCGCTAGTAATACCAGTTTATATAAAGGAGCGCGGAACGAATGCTGCAACAATCGCGGAATTTCGCTTATTCCAGTGGTAGCTAAGATATTGGTCGCCATCCTCCTTACCCCAATTCGTTAGGGCAATTCTCGCGAACTGCAAGCCGGCTTCCGACCAGGGCGCGGATGTGTAGACCAGATCTTCGTTCTATGACAGTTGCTAGAACACCGTCACCTGTATCAGCGACCTACCATTTGGTGTTTCTGGATATCAGAGCCGCCTTTGACTCGGTTGACAGATCCGCCCTATGGAACTGCTTACTTCGCAACGGAATCCCATCGAAGTACGTCGCTATTTTAAAGGACCTATACGCACACTCGATAGGGAGGGTAAGGGCGTACGATAGCCTGTCAATACCATTCAGCACCACAACGGGTGTAAAACAAGGCTGTCCAATTTCCCCGTTCTTGTTCAATTTCGCCATCGAGGACGTCCTCCGGTTTGCTCTCAGTAGTTTCTTCACGGGTGGCGTTGAGCTCCTTCCAGGTGAGCGGATTATGGACCTGGACTAAGCTGATGATATTGCCTTATTGGGCGAAGACCCAACATTTATCCAACAAGCTTTGGATATGATGGCAATGGAGGCATCTAAGTACGGGCTGTTCTTCTCGCCAAGCAAGAGTAAAGTGCTCCTTCAGGACTGGTCTGGTGAACTGCCGAATTTTTCCATAAATGATCGGATTCTCGATCATGTTGAGCACTTCAAATACCTAGGAAGTCTGGTGGTTGCTGGGGGTCGGATAGAGAAGGAAATCACGTCCAGAATTGCTAAGGCCAGACTGGCATTCGCTCAACTTAAGTGCCTCTGGAAGAGACGTGATTTAAGCTTGGGAATTAAAGGGCGGATATATTCCACCTCGGTAAGGACAGTATTGCTATACGGGAGTGAATGTTGGACAGTTCGCTCAGAAGATGTTAGGAGGCTTGAGGTTTTCGACCAACGTTGTTTGCGTAGGATTTCTCACGTACGGTGGCAACACCACGTTTGCAATTCTGAGGTCAGGCGCCGCGTCTTAGGAAGCAACGGCACTAGCCTTCAGACAGCCATTAACCGACGTCGCCTCCGCTGGTTGGGGCACGTCCTCCGCATGAAACCCAAACGGTTACCACGCTGAGCGCTTTATGCGTCAGCTGGTACAGACTGGAAAAAAGTGGCTGGCGGTCAGCCACTAACATGGAAGAGTGGCTTGAAAAGGCTCACTTCTGGTCTAGCTAGGGTTGGACGAGCGCGCTTGCCTGGATGGGGTGCAAAAGAAGGAGAGAGTGTATGGCTCGACACATTGGCAACAATGGCAATGAACCGACATCAATGGAAAGAGTGCATCATCTCTATTACTCCCTGACATTCTATGCTGTTCAAAAAACTTTATCAAAAAAATTCAAAAATGATGTGTGTAAATGGACAAAAAATAACCACTGTTCCCCTTTCACTGTTTATTTTCTCACTGTTTCTACCCGAATTGTACCCCCCTTCTCGCTTTGTACATCTCATTGTTTATGTTGAACGGCACCATATCTGTATCAGATTGTGCAAATATTTAATATTAATATATATATATATATATATATATATATATATATCTAGTATATATAATACCAGCTTATTCCATCAATTGTACACAATACACTGTTGCTGCCAAGGACTCATGATGCCGGTGGTGTTTTCACTGCTGCCGGGAAAAACAACGGCATTATAGGTTCAGGTTCAGGTTGCACAGGACGATAAGTGGCTAGGTCGCCAATCGAGCGTCCGGATTTTTTCCGGTGGTATGTCAAAAAGAGCGCCCACCACTTCAAACAAAATAGGCTCACAGATTTCTTCTGGTAGGATGGTTCCCTGGAATGTAGAGCAAAAACTCCCCTCACCAAAGGTGAGAATACATTAGTGCATTTCAAAGACCAGGTAAATACAATATCATTATTCAATTAGGGGCAAAATGCAGGAAATAGTGAGCTCCATACGGCATCAAGTCTATTCTTGAAACACATTACAGAGTTAGAGTTCACGACATCTTCTGGTAGGCAGTTCCAGTAGCTTACTACTCTTTCACTGAAGAAGTGCTTACGAGCATTAATAGTTCAATAGTTCAATAGTTTATTACGGTATAAAAAGCGGGGAGCTTGTACAAAACCGCAGGGTGGATTGTGCGGTGGATCGAAAAGAAAAGAATAGTAAAATGTTCGAGTTTCCAAGGCCTTATAGCGGGCCACATTCGCGTTAGCCTGCACCATCAGTGGATTTTTGTGGCATTTGGACAGTTAGGGCGTCAACCCGGGACACCGCTACCCACCACATCCTCCGGAACAGGGTCAGCTGAGACTGCGTGCGCTTGGACTTCCGATACTGGGATCTGGAAGAGCAATGAAACTGGAGAAGTGTTAGAGGGGTAGTGACGAAAATGCAAATGGCACAGAAGGAGAACTTACCGTTGCCACGAGGGGGTATTAGTGTCTTGGGAGTGGGAGATTTCATGGAGGTGGGAATCGAGGAGACCTTTGAAAGAACCGAAAGAAGCGGATTCAAAAAGCTTGCCTGGAAGAGCATTCCATGGACTGCAGACTCGCACCGAGAAAAACCTGCGGCGACATTCAAGTCGACTTTGCTGATGTAGCAATTTAAGTCCATGTCCTCGGAGATTTGTGCTGATGGATGGGACGAGTAGGGAGCTGCATGGATGGGAGGGGTCGCTCAGTATCCGGTATGTAAGTATCATGTCTCCACGGAGAAGACGGTACGTAACGGAGTATGTGTTTAAACGGCGTAATCTCTCCTCGTATGGCAAGTGGCGCATACCGCGGACGAGCTTTGTCGCACGCCGTTGGGCGTTTTCGAGGAGTGACATGTCCTTGCATAGCCACGGCCGCCAAGCCTGCACTGCGTATTCCAAGTGTGGCCGGATGTAAATGTTCAACAGAGTCGGGAAGAGAAACCGGTCGAACTTGCCGAGGGCGCGGCGAAGTAGGCCGGTGTTGCGGTTGGCTGCAGCTGCTGCGCGTTCGCATTGTTCTGTGCAACCAAGGTCTTGCTGAATGATAAGTCCAAGATCCTTTTCTTGCCGAACGCGTTGAAGTGTTGTTTGCCCCAAACGGTAGGTAAAACAAGCTGAGTGACGGATGGGGAGAACGCTGCACTTGGATGCGTTGAATGGAAGATAGTTTCGTGAGGACCAACAATGTAGGCGATCTAAGTCGTCTTGTAAGACACGGGAATCATCAGACGATTTAAGAGAGCGCCAAAGTTTGACATCATCAGCAAAGAGGAGGAACGGGGATTCAATGTCTTGTCCGATATCGTTGATGAAGATAATGAAGAGTCTTGGACCAAGAACCGAACCTTGCGGCAAACCACACTTGATTGGAAAGGGGGCTGAGTAGCAGTCGCGCACACGAACACAGAGAGAGCGATCGCATAGGAAGTATTTCATCCATGATACCAGGGATGATCCAACGCCGTAGGAAGCGAGTTTAAGGAGAAGGATGTCGTGATGCACACGGTCGAATGCCTTGGAGAAATCCAAAAATATAGCATCGACACCAGTGCCTTCGTCGACGGATTTCGTCCATTCATCTCGTGCGAGAAGCAAATTAGAGGTGCACGAACGTTTGGCCCGAAAACCGTGTTGCTGTTTGATTAAAATCCGATTCGTTTCGAAATGTGAGACAATGCGGTCAGAGACAATGCTCTCCATGACTTTAGAAATCACTGATAACAGCACGATGGGGCGATAATTTGCAGGATCGGACCGGCTGCCGCCTTTAAATATAGGGCTTACAACACCTTCCTTCCAGGCTTGTGGAATGGTAGCCGAGTCCAAACAACGTTGAAAGTAAGTCGCCAGTAAAGGAGATATATGTGCTGCGGCTACTTTCAGGATTTTGGGATGGATGCCGTCAAGTCCTGACGAGGAGTACTGTCGCAGACACAGAATCTTCCGATGAACTGCCTCAGGGGTGAACTTTATTTCCGGCATCTCTTGCACGTCGCGCGAGGGAAAAGAAAAGTGGGTAAGTTTCGCGGGATATGTAGGGTTAAAAATATGAGCGTATTTTTGCGACAGCACAGTTGCAGCTTCCAAGGCGGTCGATGTGAGGCCGTGTGCGCTGACTAGGGATGGAATTCCTAGTTTGACCACGCGTCTTTGGTTCACAAGGTGGAACAAGCTTTTTGGGTTCTCCATAAACTTGTTGGATATATGCAATTCATATTGGGTCTTGTCTTGGCGGCTGAGGTATGTACAATAGTTTCGCAATGACCTGTAGTTTTCCCAGTCATTTTTGTTTCTTCCTGTCCGATAACATCGCCATGCCAGGTTTCGCTGTGCTATGGCTTTCTTCGTTCGGCTGCGAAGGAATGAGCCCGGTTTCTTATGATGAAAAGGCTTCTCGTGGCTGGCAGCGCGCAGCAAAGCGTGCCAGTGAGTGAGAAACGTGGTCCAAGCAACATCGATCTTGTCAGACATTAAGAAGTCCCATGAATTGGCAGCAACAAGTTCGTGGAACAATCCAATGTCGGTAATCCAACGAGTTTGTGGGCGGGTTTCATTAAAGTAGTCCATGAATGTAACGAAAGTGAATGTCAAAACAACATGGTCACTATGGCCGAGAGGAGGGGTAAAGGAAAGATTCTCAATCATTAACTCTTCATTTGTGATTATAAAGTCTAGAATGGATGGTGCATTCATGTCCCGAAACCGAGTTGCTTCACGAACGTGGTTGTACAATGGATAGTCTGCCAGTAAGTCAGACAGTTCAGCGGCAAACGGTTGAGAAACAAGGTCTCCACAAAATCTAGGACAATTGAAGTCTCCCATTATTAGGATGTGGGAAAATCGTTTGTTTAGAGCGTGCCGAAGTGAAGAGATAAGGAAGGAATCAAGCTGTGCATGGCTACTGGGTGGTCTATAAACAACCGCAATCAGGAGAAGACTGTCTTGTTTGAGTGATATTTGGCACCATAGAACATCAGAGTCACATAACGCAGGATCGCTTAATGGTTCGCAACGAAGTGATTCATGATAATAGAGCAGGACACCACCTCCCCTTGTTGCACGATCCCGACGAAGTAAAAACATATTGGGGAGGGTGAGTTCCGCATTAAGAACTGCGCTCGATAACCAAGTCTCAGTGACGGCTACTAGGTCCCATGCACAAATGGAGTGGCGGTAACGGAGCTCCGGGAGTTTGCTCATAAAACCAGCAGCATTTGTGTAACAGCATGAAAGGCTGCGCGATTGCAGTGTGTACAGTGTGCGATTTGAAGGTGCACTTATTCCACCGGCCCCGATGAAGCCGGCTCCTGGGATTTTTTTGAAACAGTCGTGTGTACTTCGCTAGCAGACTGGTTTCCATTCGACGCGACTGGTGATTGTAGACGAGGCTGTGGTTTGTCGACTGCGGAGCGAAGTCGAACCTCCGTGGGTGCAAAGCGCTTGTTATCATACCACAACCTCAAAGCGGTACTTACCATATCCTCTGAGTGGAATGTAATTTTCAGAATGCGCGGAGCATTGCCCTTGTAACTGGAGGACTTGGGAAGGCGTTTCACCGCAGTCGTCATAGTTCCTTTGATTTTGCTAAGCTCTTGGATATAGCGCCATTGAGAGCAGTCGTGTAGAGTGTTCTTAGCTAAGTCCTCATTGTTCAGTTCAGGAACACCGTGAATAAAGATGCTGCGTTTATCATTCTCCGATTTCCAATCGTAACCAGCCTGCTTTTGCATCTGTCTTTGAGACCATGGAACGTCAGGAAAAATGCGGATAGACGAATTCGTATTCCGGAGAAGGTGGGCCGAGAGCAAGACTTTTTCTACCTTCGCAGTAGACTCGAGGGTGATTCGTAGTAGACGTGGTGCATCCGCGTGAAGCGAGTTCGGGCGTCTGGAAAGACGTACCAAGGAAACCGCCGTCACTTCAAGTTGCAATTTTTCGCAGATGGCATTCCACTGTTGCACATCGTCTTTCCTGCGTGTTTGGAAGCACGGCGAGGAGCTATCAGACACATTCGTGCATACAATTGTCTGGCATTGCGAGCTGCGTTGAGTGGCCTTTTGAACTACAGGCAGTTTATCGGTGTTAGTCGGTTTCGGCTTATTGGTTTGTCGTTGAGAAGCAGTATGAGGTTTCGATGATCAAAATGCAGTTGGCGTTATCTGATCACCTTGAGGATTTCTGCACGCTGGCTGGGTTCTCATATCTAGTAGGGATTCCAGGCGTTGAAGTCTGGTGACAATCGCGCAATATGGCTCCGCGGCTGGTGAGGACGCATTGGTTGCTATCTCAGCGAAAGTAGTGTTCTGATGTGTGTCTTCGGTTGGTCGCAAACTGTTTGGCGTGTCGATGATAGTGGATTTAGGCGCTTTACTACTGCGATTGTCGGCCAGCTTGTCTCTTCGATGGCGGGCTCGGCACGCAACACAGAAAAATAATATTTCTTCATTTTTATGCGTTGTTAAACAATCGTAAAGCGATTTAGGAATCTTCGAGCATCTCAGATGCTGCCAAGAATCACAGCGATCGCATTGGAGGGCAGGAACATCGTCTAGAACATCCACGGCACATTTTGCGCAGTTGTTGCGTTCGTTTATTTTATCAACGCGACTCATTTCGTGAGAAGAATATTGTGAGTCAAGGAAGATGCAAAATAAATCTCTAACAGAAGACGTGCGTGAAAAACTCGTATCGCGCGCGGACCTGACATGTTGTTTGGCCAGTTTCAGAGGGTGACCTCGAGTACCACATTGGGTGCGAGAACATACATTTCACCTGTGTGAACAGTACTAAAACCGGCCATGATCTTGAAGGTTTCTATCAGGTCCCCACGCAGCCGCCTTGTTTTCAGTGAAAAGAGCCCTAGACTTAATATCGTCGGGTTCTACAGGTACACAATACCATTATCTTATTCAGCATGATAAGCATAAGGGTTATTTTCATCATTTTCATTATTTTCATGACATCTTCAAACCCCTTACTGACACATATCCGTTTTTATGCTTTTATCTTTTTTTCTTTCTTTTTTAAACAGGCTTTCAGAGAGCTGCAGCCAAACCTAGCACCGACGACCTTGATGTGTGACTTTGTTCAGTTCAGTTCAGTTTGCACAGGACAGTATGTGGCTAACAAGCCAATCGAGCGTCCAGAATTTCTTTCGGTGGAAAGCTGCAGAGAAGCACCCACCACTGCCAAAACATTTATTCTTTTTGTCTATTTGAAATCTTCGCCGATCGCGAAGCCAAGAGATTATCCGGGTTCAACTTAGGAAGCACCGCGTTATAGCCGATGCTGGAAAAAGAAAAAGCAGTATCTCTTCACCAGCACGGTGAGAGGTCAGCTGAAGTAGCATTGTGTATAATAAAATAAAAAACACAGAGAACTCTAGCCCTCACTTTATTTACGGGATAACGCTAAAAGATGAAAACCTAAGCTTGTATAGCAATTAAGAAGAGTATTCAGGAAACAACTTACCCCAATTGCGGTCCAAACCCTGCTTAAAACTAGACACTGTACTGCAGGATATACGTTCTTCTGAAAGAATGTTCTAGAATTTAACAACCCTAAGGCTGAAAAAGTGTTTCCTGGATTCTAGCCGACATCGTTTCTTAGCAATTTTTAATGAGTGGCCATGGGTGCCCAGCTCGGGGCTTAAGGTAAAGAAGTCGTTCATTTGCACGCCACTCAAACCCTTCAAGATCTTAAAGGTTTCTATTAAGTCACCTCTTAAACGACGGCGCCTAAGGGAGAAAAGATCGAGAGACATTAGGCGCACAGCGTACGGTTTTCCTCGCTGACCTTCAATCATGCGAGTTGCGAGGCGCTGCACACTTTCAAGTCGAAGGATGTCCTTTTTGTAGTGAGGACACCACGCCTGAACACAGTATTCAAGATGCGGCCGAACTAATGCCTTGTACAGTGGCAGGAATACATCGGGACTTCTGCTCGATAGCACTGATTTCAGCCGAAAAAGTACCTTGCGTGCACGCTGAGCCGCAGCGGCACATTGGTCCTCCCATTTCAAGTCAGCCCTAACCAGTACACCCAAATCCCTAACACACTGTTTGGCGACTGGACCGAAACCTTATCAACCAGTGTTGACAAGAGTTGGCTCTTATTTAGGTTCAGTGGGAGATCCCACCAGTATGACCAGTTTATGACTTGCTCAAGGTCGTGCATCAAGGTCTCTTTATCCGTTGATCCGATGAATTTCACATCATCCGCGAAAATGAAGCATGGGCACTTCAATTCAGAGGAGAAGTCATCGATGAAAATCAGGAATAGAAGAGGGCCAAGTACCGAACCTTGGGGTACACCACTGATCACGTCGGTTTGATTCGACAGCGTACATCCTACTCTCACTCGGAATGTCCTACCTGTAAGGAAGGCCTTTATCCAAGCAAGTGGACTACCCCGTATGCCTTTGGCTGCTAGCTTAATCTCTAGAAGGCGGTGATTTACGGAATCGAAAGCCTTACTGAAGTCTAGGTAGAGGGCTTCGACAGGCTTCACTTCATCCATCCTTTTAGTGGCAGTATTGAGAAAGCTAAGGAGGTTAGTCAGACAGGATCTACCCTTAAGAAATCCATGCTGAGTTACACTCAACAGAGAATGCTGACAAAGATGCTGACAGATTTTATCACGCAGCAGTTTTTCCATTACTTTCGAGACGGTGCTGGTCAGGCTTACCGGTCTATAGTTACCAACAGTTGACCTGCAACCGCCGTTGTGTATTGGCACGACTATGGCTTCCCTCCACTTACTGGGAACAACTCCTAGTTGCAGGCATGAATTAAAGAGCTGGCAAAACGGTTCGGCAAGCACTGAGGCAAGACTTTTAAGCATAATTGAGTAGATGCCGTCCGGTCCCTCAGATTTGGAGTACACAGCGTACCCTACTCCCATGCTTTTAACCACACCCTCTTTCATCCCCTAGAATTTCTTAGATTTTCTTATTATGATGGATTTATGTTCACTTTTCCATCCTCTCAACCAATCTCCGTAAAAAAACTAAATTGATACATATATAATTTATTTATCAATTTTTCATGACAATTTATTACAATTCACTTCACATTTTCCATGATTACCTTCCATTTATGTTCTCCATGTTTTCCCATCCTTGCAATTCGTAAATTCTGACAAAATTTAAATGAAATCTTATTGTTATTAGACATGAAGATTTTTTTTTCTTACTTTCTGTATATTCGTTTCCATTATTGAACGGAAAAAAATGTTTAAAAATCCCGCTCACTTCGGTCATTTGCACCGTTATATTTATTCTTCTGCTGTTCCAATTTTGATAAACTGATCATGTATTACATGCCTTGGATATCCAAGAATATATATTATTATTATTGATATATTAATTATTTGTTGACCCGATATGGATAAGTGGGTCAATCACCTCATCTCATTGAAGACACTCACTAATCATAAACACCAGTTCAGATTAAGCAGACCTGACGGTGCGTTTGGAAAATTATCCCGTCGTTGAACGCTACTGAAAAACCCTGAGAAGGCAGTCGCCTTAGACAGGTCGGTATCGGCAACTTTTCCGTCCTCCAGTTTCAAATCCCCTATGTTTTCCCTAGTTTTTCCTTTTGACTGTGCGTAGCTATAAAACCTTTTCGGGTTGGATTTAGCATCCCCAGCTGGAGATAACTCAAAATCCTGTTTGAGCACACGTTGTAATTTAACACAGGCATTCCGAGCGGTTTTGTAGCGGGCCCAAAAACCAGAAGTAAGGGATAGCTTACATTGCCGCCATAGACGATCCCGTTTACGGGTAGACCTACGGACTCGAGGAGACCACCAGGGTGGCCTTCAATGCCTTCTCATACACTGCTGCGGAGCGTGCTTGTCTTGTTACTCGTTTAGATACTTAGAAATTCTATCCCAGTTTTCATTTACATTTGAATCGCTAGATAAATGAAGGTAAGATTTTGAAGTCCGCAAGATTTAACCCCAGTCAACACGCCTAAAATTGAGTCTAGAAAGAGAGAAATGTTTGCGAAAACGCAATATTGCTTCGAAGCTTATCATTACGTGATCACTTTTGCCGAGCGGCGGTAGGAACCTCAAATGACTGATGGCTTCTATATGGGACGACAATACCAAGTCAAGAGTGGATGGTGTGCATCCATGGCGAAACATTGTAGGATCATTGACATGCTGGTGCAGCGCATGATTATGGAGCCATTCGAGAAAGGTGTCAGATTGCTGGGCGACTAAACCAATGTGGACAGGCCAATCGATGTCTGGGAGTTTGAAATAACCCAAAATAAGTACACTATGAGCTGAGTGAAACAAACCGTCGAGTGTCTCATTAAGCTGTGTAAACTCCTGTATGCTTGCACAGGGCGTGACATAAACACAAGCAATCTCCAGCGCTAACTTGTAGCAAGTCAGGACACTAGTAACAACTTGTACATTTTCAATAGCGAGTGATAACCCTGGGCCCGTTTTGTGCAGACCATATTCAAGGAAAAGAGCCACTCCCCCGCCTCTTCTATCGCCAGTTCTATCGCATCTGATGATAAGATACTGGTCGTTGATAGTAGCTGGCACAACATCAACCGCAGACAACCAGGTTTCAGACAGCGCTATAACCCTTCGGGTGTAGCTTGACTGCATGAGGAGAAAGTTCAGACCACTTATTTCTTATGCTGCACATTAGCGTACAACACAGTGGCACTGGATACGCGTGCTTCTAAGCTGAGTCGTGCTTTGCCCTCGGTCGAAGCACCCGGGGAAGCTCCACGTTTTTTGCCGTACTGCTTAATGCCGGAGAAGCAATATCGTGTGCATCTTGCACGACGGTAATGGAACGTTGCCTAACTATTATGCCTTCATTTATAACATGGGAGCTGCCACTAGAAAGGCTTGACTGGCTTCCTTTTTCATTCAAGCTAAGCAGATCGTCGTGCGCACCTGATAGCAAGATCATGAGTGATGCAAGCTCCGGTAAGATCGTTCTTGATGCAGTGGCAATCGGCTTCGCTTCAGGCTGAAGGGGAGCGGATGACCCTACAGCTAAGTTAATCCCAGTCGGAGCTACATTGTACTGCCTCCTATGAAAATGAGGGTTGTCAGGCTTCACTTGGAGTTTTTCTGAAGTGGCGTTAGTTATGTGTCCCGCCTTAGACAAAAACTGCCTTAAATTTGAACTCGACTAGTATCGGTCAAGGCCGGTTGTCCATCTTCCATTTACCCACACGATGGACTCGTACCGTGGGCGTGGAAGGCTTCATCCCAACCATGCGAAAGAGATCGTGGATACACCTGCGGTCCAAATCTCTACGAGATTTGGATTCCTTGATGAAGGGCTCGGTACGATTGAAAACTAGAAAATTACGAGTTCTATTTTTTCGAGCCGAAGATGGGCCATGTAATAATTCAATTTTTCCCCGAAGATTATTCAGCTCCAGAATAATTTGATCCATGGCGTTGGAACCGACAACATTTGTATGTTGCTTTCTATTATTAAATCTTTTCAATATTTCTCTTGAATGTGGAATTTTTCCAACTCATTGGAAACACTCTGTTATTATCCCACGTTTAAAATCTGGTAATTCGAACCTCGTTACGAATTATCGCCCTATTAATCATACTCCTATTCTATCTAGGTTATTTGAAAAGTTAATCAAAAATTCTTTGTTGCGCTACCTTGGTCCAGATTCGTTCTCTCCAGTCCAACATGGATTCCTTAGCCAAAAGTCTTGTGTAACCTGCCAGTTAGAATACTTAGATCTCATAACGGCTTCCCTTGACCAAGGACTAGCAGTGATTGTTGTATTCTTGGACATAAGCAAAGCTTTCGATCGGGTTCCTCATACGCTAATCCTTTTGAAGTTATCATGTTTAGGTATCCATGGGCCTTTATTGAGCTGGTTCCGTTCTTTTCTATCTGACCGCACCTTTTCGGTTCACGTTAATGGTGTTACCTCAAATAATCAGCCGATTCCAAGTGGCGTAATTCAAGGCAGCGTTCTAGGTCCACTTCTTTTTCTTATCTAAGTTAATGATCTACAAAATGTTGTAGATCACTCTAAACTATTTATCTTCGCGGATGACATAAAAGTCGTCATAACATCTCCTCCTGGCGAAGTGTCACAGGCTCTGATATCCCTTAACCGTGATCTTGCCGCTCTATCTAGCTGGGGCTCACAATGGGGACTAGAATTTTCTGCTTCTAAGACACAATATATGGGATTACGTTGTTCAATCCCTTCTAACACACTCACGATAAATGGCTCAACCATCACACCTTCTGCAGAAATTAGAGACCTTGGATTTAGATACCCCTCTTCTCTCAATTTTAATGAACAAGCTAGACACCTCATTGCGAGAGCAAGACAAAACTTTAGTCTAATTAATCATAAATTCCTCTTACGCGAGAGTAAAATAGCATTATATAAGATGAAGGTCCTACCAATTCTCGATTATTGTAATATCATCTATTCTCACATGGGTAGGCGTGATTGTTTTCTCTTAGAAAGACTTCAACGTACATTCAGCAAATAACTTTGGGCTATTCAAACCCCTTGCATTATCTTGAAAGGTGTAATTTGCTGAATGTCGAACCATTATCGCTACGCAGAATTCGTCTGAATCTGCTTCTTTTCTTTCGAATCATTACCCAGCAACGAATTAAGCTCCAGTCTGGCATGCGCTTTCACGATTATATCCGATATGATCTGCGCAATCGAACAAGGCTGTTGAATATCCCTGTCTCACACTAAAGTTAGACGTAACTTCTTCTTAGTTAGATATGCGCAACTTTGGAATTCCCTTCCTCTTCATTTCCGTATGTGCACATCTACAGGGAAATTTAAAACTCTTGTAGAAACCCTTACTGTTCACTCACTATCACAAATCCTTAAGATAAACTCTTCTCTAGATATTCTATACTCTCATGGGATCCCAGGTTTCTAATTCCACATCTTTCTCCACATATTAGTATATCATGAGGTCTTATAGTATTCTCTGGATAACTGGCCATTCAAGTGTCAGGTTGCCGGACCTTAGATATATTGTTACAAACCTCCATCGTAACCGTGCGTCTTATGATCATTTTAACCATATTACCATATCCTCAACCGTAATCTGCTTACATTAAACCCATTTATGCATAAAAACATGCTTTGCCATAACGCATTTATTATAAAAACAAAAAAAGAATTAAACGCTAAAAATGCCAAAAATATTGTTTTTTTGTGAACTTTTTTATCGTTTATAATGAATGTATTATTTTACAATGATAATCTTTCACCATATTAGTATATCATGAGGTCTTATAGTATTCTCTGGATAACTGGCCATTCAAGTGTCAGGTTGCCGGACCTTAGATATGTTGTTACAAACCTTCATCGTACCCGTGCGTCTTATTATCATTTTTACCATATTACCATATCCTCAACCGTAATCTGCTTACATTAAACCCACTTATGCATAAAAACATGCTTTGCCATAACGTATTTATTATAAAAACGAAACAAAAAAAGAAGAAAACGTTAAAAATGCCAAAAATATTGTTTTTTTGTGATCTTTTTTTATCGTTTATAATAAATGTACTATTTTACAATGATAACCTCTCACCATGATGGTGAAGAGAATACTTTTAATTGTGTTCCAGTACCTCCGACTCCGAAACCAACTCCGATACTGGTCCTTGTTTCTTCCGCGTAAGACTGATTCTTCTACATGAACTGAAATCCATACTGCCAAACAGTTTTGGCTTCCCTTATTAGACAATTCTTCGACTTTCCTGGATCGTACAACCTGCCCAAACCTCATGCAATTTTAAACCACAATCTCTCCTTATCCCCTCCTTTTTCTAATTTTTTCAATTTAACTTCGGATTTTTATGTGCTTTTCTTCAATCACACCCACCAACATTCCGAAGAAGTCAATTTATATATATATATATATGAAGGAACTTTCTTTATTTCGAAAATTTATTTTTACTGTGACATTTATATCTTCAAACGCACCATTTCCTTCATAACTTTTCATGTTATTTTCTTTTTTTCAATCTCTGCTCCAGAATTAATTGCATCCTCTTCGTTTGATCATTTCCATGCGATCTAGATGAAACTTTATTACTGTGTGACATTGCGCGAAAAAATTAACTTTCTTACCCTTGTAAATTTACCATCCTTTATTAAACGGAAAAATGTTTAAAAATTCCGCTCAAAAAGGTCATTTTACAATTTATTTATTTTGTACACATTGATAACCTGATCATGTTTTGCATGCCTTGGTTTACCAAGAATATAGTATTATTATTATTATTATTATTATTTTTTTTTTACCATAATTAGTAGTCTTAGCCTGCCATCTTGGGGCGCCTGCTGTATTAGACACCATTCGTGAAGGTAGTCTAAGACTAGTAGGTGATTGCTTGACTAGAGTGACGTTAGCGTCGGTTAGTGGTGGTTTAGATCCCTTGAACACCCGCTTTTTAGAAGGCTTAGGTTTATTTTTAGCCTTGACAGAGGTGGATGGCACAGAAAGGCGGAATAACTGGCTCGAATGTTTGGCCTTGTTAACCGCCGATGTTCGTCCAGGGACTAAATTGTACCGCGCGACTGATGCATAAGTTCGGTCGGACACGGATTCCGACACACTAGCTAGCGTCACAATAGGTTGCCGTTCGTGGTACACAAATGCGGCTTCAGTGGCAGCCTTGTGACAATCACTGCAATACCACGGAAGCCAGCGGAATTTCGCATAAAGCCCAGTGGGATTTATGTATAGCTGAGCAGTCAGGGTGAGCCCAATGGTTGCAAGCATTGCACTTAATACCTTTGGCTACTTTTTGCCACATTTCACGTTAATACAAACAGTTTTATTATTCATAGTTGAAAAATGCTAAAACACGGTGATGCAAGATAAAAATGGAATACTGACTTTATTACGGAGTAATTAATCAGCAAGTGGTGCAATAATGAATTGTGTGTTTAAACTTTCGAAAATAAGTAAAATAGAGTTTTTATTTTACAGTTCAACTGTGAAACTGTGAAAATTCGTAAAAGTGTGTAACTGAGCGTGGCAAATGCAACAAACTTGAAAATGCTGCCGTCCGTGCTGTTGAACAGGAGTTTCCTGGCCTTGTAGTGACAGGCTGCTTCTTTCATCTGGGTCAGTGCTGCTGGAGGAAGTGTCAGCAATTCGGATTAGCGACCACCTATGCTGAAGAGGATGGTCTTTTTGCATGTTGGATTCGGTGTCTTCCTGCGCTTGCATTTCTTCCCCGTGACCAAGTTGTTGGGGCATTTGAAACTCTGGCAGAAAATCAAGGTTTCGTCACATGCATGGCAGAGAATGGAGACGAGGCATTTGTTGACTATTTTGAAGACACCTGGATCGGGAGGCCACCAAGACGGCAAGGAGCTGAACGCCGTGCCCCCATGTTTCCCATCGAACTGTGGAACCAGTACAAACGTACCATGTCAGACATGCCACGAACCAACAACAGTATCGAAGCCTGGCACAACAGAATGCAGTCTCTTGTAAGAGCGTTATTCCCTCATGTGTTCAGATTCATTGACAGCATCAAAAAAGAAAAGATGTTAAACAAAAACACAATAACCCAGCTGTTGAGTAGTCAGCCCTATCAACAAAAATGGAGAAACACATCAAACTGGCAGAAAGAATTAAAAGAGTTGTTGAAGGTAGGCAGGGTCGGGACACCGTGAGCGTACTGAAGAGCATTGCCTTTCGCTACAATTTGTTGGCCTCTGTTGCAGAGAAAGAAGGAAAAGACAATCAAGACAGTAGTTTTGAAGATGTTTTATAAAAGTGATATTTTTGTGTGTGCAGTTATCAGACATGAGACGAGTATTTTGTGAAAAACACTGAAAAACACATGGCTAAGTTATTGTTATTGTTAATACAGTGATCTATAGTATTTTAATCAATTTTTATTAAAATGTTCAAAGAAGAAAAATACTTGTCTTCACTTGTATGAATTATTTACGTCGCAATGTTAACCAATCTGATCGTGATCTAAAAGTCATTGAGCAATTGGTCAATGGTCAATAGGGCAAGGAGCAATTGGACAAGGAGCAATTGGGAAAGGAGCAAATATACCAAGGAGCTATTGTCAAGGAGCTATTGTCGCGGAGTAATTGTCGGGGAGCAATTGTCAAGGAGCAACTGTCGTGGAACCGTCAAGAACAATGAATATAAGAGACACTAGATTAACAAAACCTTCATTGCATTCTTCATTGTAATCTTTTAGTTGTTCCGTCAGAAGGCTAAGTAGCCACGAAACGTGTTGGCGCTCAAATGTTCAGATACGAGTACAATGACGTGGCACAGACAATCGCCAGCAGATCGAATTCTCGGATTGATAACAAGACAGTCGTTCGAATTTTAACCGGGGCGTGTGCCGATTCAGTTGATGTGAGATCGCAATGACAAATAGCACGAAGAACAAGTGGAAGCACCTTAAATTTAATGTGAAATAAACAAGCTCACCTCACTGGCAACTGAATGAAATCGCTCAGTTATTCCACGCAGAAACCCGAAACTTAGACTCTCTCGAGTAAAATGAATGATACTCACCTTTACATTTGAAGTACATTTGCAAATATAATGCAGCATGGAAATTCTATCTGTTTGGTTGCAAGCAATCTGTGGTTTACCGAATCAATGGCCTTGCAAAAGTCGATGTAAAAAACTTCAACTTGTTGGCCTCTATCTAGCCTCATGGTGACCTCGTTAAGTTATACTATTTTATTATATTTGCACAATCTGATACAGATATAGTGCCGTTTAACATAAACAATGAGATGTACAAAGCAAGAAGAGGGGTACAAAGCGTTGTCATCGGCATCGTTGAACGTAGGCATGATACTACCCGGTTGACTGCAACCTCGTTAAAAAAACATAAGAGGTTTGTTGGGCACGACTTCCCTCTAAGAAATCCGTGCTAAGCAGAGTTCAGCAACGAGTAATCTACTAGATGTCAACAGATCCTATCCCTAATATGTTTCGCCAGGATTTTTGATAGGATGCTAGTAAGACTTACAGGTCTGTACTCACAAACTGAGGATCGACTGCCAGCTTTATGTAGCCAGCTTCCAAATACTCGGCATATTTCCATGTTGTAAGAAAGCTTTGAAAAGACGACATGTGCTAAGTTGGACGATGTGCGTGCTTAGCCTAACGCTCGATTCTGAAGTTTGAAGAACTAGACCGAGAAAGATAGCAACGCTACCCCCTTTGAGTTCACCTGGTCTATCACATCTGACCACAGAATAACTGCTACAAACTCTGGCGTAAAACCCGAGGAGTCGGCACGTTTTTTGGTGTGCTTAAGAGAGTCGGATCGCCTTGCGCGGCCTAAAGGTCTTCTTTATCTTGAAGGTTGCTAATCACGAGCTGTGGAATTTCAGGGTCAATATGATGATTAACGTATACATCTTTATTTCTATATTTGACAAAGAGCCATCCTTTTCTGAAGAACAGCGCATTCAGTTATAATTTACATCATAACGTGAATTCTTTGACCTAACGGATTCCTTCTTGTCGTCGGGCATGACAACATGATTCCGTTTGATTGTTTCGTTAAAGACAATGTAACTGGCAAAGAACAGTTCACGCTGGAAATGCAAGAGAAATTCAACTAAAAGTGGTTCGACTCACTTTTGTCACCCTTCCATACGCCAACACGATGAACACGATTAAGTGGCGTATCTGGGCGCATACCAACATTACAGAGTAGATTTCTTATACAACTCTGGACTTACGCGTTTGGGCTTCGCGTATATAGGGTTCATCCTGATTAAGCACCAGCATGTTACGAGATTTATCCCGTATTCCCTGACGAGCCGATTTAAGTTGCTCCAGATCCTTTGATATCTTAATCGAGGCTCGAAAAGACAGTAGCAATTAAATTTAACTGAGAGTTACATTTTCTAGTGGTTACCGCTTCACGACCTGTCTGTGCCTTGTTCCTAATTTTGCGTGGCTTCGGAGACGGGGTCTGTGAAGTGACATCTAGTTTAGCCGCTTGATTCGGTGCCTTAACCTTTTTAATCCTTTTGCGTGACTTTGCAATCTTGGCATATTCACTCACCGTAATTTCATTTGAGTTCATTGTTTTTACCGCGGGGCTAGCAGTGATATTCTCACGTACAACTTCAGCAAATGATCTATTCGCACTAACCTTAGAAGCTTTGTTGCATTGCGGAGAACGAGCATTTTTAGACTTTTCTGAAAATGCTTTTTTAGCTGCCCATTGGTACTCACTACATATCCATTAGAGCCAACGGTGAGTAATATAAATCTTATTGTGCTCGGGATTTATCCCTGAACACTTCGGATGTGCCCATCTCTTGCAAGCATTACACTCGATACCATTTAATACTTTTCTGCAACAAGAATTTTTTTAGACACTTGTTGGCAATCACGTTTAAGTTCACGTTTAGTTTGAAGATGCGTAGGGCTGAAGGTATCATTATCACAGGGGATAATCGACCAAGCCGAAGCGTATGCCCAGTTTCATTCGGAGGAGTGCTTGAATTTTCTTATAGTTCAATAGTTTAATCCGGTATAAGAATATGAGAGATTGTACAAAACGCACTGTTTATTGAGCGGCGGGTCGAAAAAGCAAAGGAATAAGCGTTTGAGGTTCCACGGCCATATAGCTGGCGACATTCGCGTTTAGGCTGCACCATCGATGGATTGTGGCATTTGGACATGTAGGGCGTCAACCCGGGACAGAGCGACCTTCTGACGACTGTTTGGCAACAACACAACTAGAAATCGGCGAAGGAACTATCAGAATAGCGGCTGCTCAGAAAGTGAAGGATCTCGCTATTATTATCACAGGAGATTTTAAAAGGTCTACTCAATGTGCCGAATCAGCAAACAAGGCTCGAAGAGAATTGTTCAGATTGCGCTCAGCGTTATCATGCCGAAAACGTCTATATTCATTCCTCTATAGGAGGTATGGCATGATGGTATGAAAGCACAAGCCTGATTCAGGCAAAGTGCCGCACAGTCAGAGACTGCACGTGGGCTAAGATACTGTCAGGCTGCCCAGGCCTAGACAGATATGAGGAAGAAAAAAGAACAGAAAATGGTAGTGAGACTTCAGCCTGTTTCAGCATGCAGCTTACTAACTCTGGCCAATCAATTTAGCACGGTGTTAGCCACACATTACAAAGTATTGCATGATTGCACATCCGTGCATATTTGCGAATTGGTACACTGTGTTCAACCCTGTGCATCGTACTTGAAAAAAAGATATCGCATGTCCCGAAAGGGTCCAGTGCCATGTGACTTGGGTGGTTGATGGTCAGTCATGTGAAGCATACGGTGCAAGTATCTAGGACCTACATCTATTCTCACTAAAAAGACGGTGGCTGCGAGGCGATCTAATAGAAGTCTGTAAGATACTAAAGGGTCTAACTGGTGACAATATTACTGAAAATTGCACGGAAAACACATGCAAGGGGTAATTCAATGAAGCTACTCAATTGTAAACCCATTCTGCTTGTGCGTGATCAATTTTTAGCAACCGTGTGTTCAACCACTGGAATAAGCTTCTAGATGGTTTAATATACCTCCCTTACGTGTCAAGCTTTAAAAGGGAAATAGACGCTAAATGGTCTACCCTATATCGAAACCTTTTCTAATAAAACTTTTAAAAACATTTATTTGTATAGTATCATTTTTTCTCTCATATTTGTCTAGGCATAGTCCACCTGACAGCATATTAGCTCACGTGCAGTATTTGACTCTGCAGCACTTTGCTAGTCATTTCATGCATCATACATTGTTCCCGCATATTATTGCATTGTTTCCTGAATCGATGACTTCTCACTGTACTGGGGAATAGAACACCTACCTCTCTTTTCAGATATCTGTAACAAGAATTTGTGAACCTTACGAACTGTATATTCAAATTAGAATTGCCAGGTGGTCAACCGCATAACGTCGAAGGAAATCTAGGCGCGTGATTGACTTTTATCAGCCTTAAGCCCTGTGGAACTTGAAATTGAATTTAAACTACATCATCCGGAACAATGACATCTGATGTCGCGTGCGTTCAATCTAGTGTAGTGTGTACCAATATTGTTTTACTGTACATAACAATTGACCTTGATAACTCACTTTCCGTTGATTCGTGTTCCGTGATGGATTCCGCTGCATCTCTTGGCTACCGCGATAAACCTTTCATCTCCTGTGCCTTTTCTCCAACATTCTTGGGGACATTATTGTAGTGGTCAGTCCACTACAAATTGGTGAGCCCGACGTAATACACGAATCGTTCGTGTACTACAATTGGTAAGCTCAATATTCACGCACAATTCGAGATTTTCCCGGTAAGTCTTTTTCCGATTTACATCGGCGTTATTTCAGGATAATTTTTTCCTCCTTCAACACCTTTTAAAGCAAAACGTCATATGCATCACATAACTACACTTGTTGTTTAATTCACAAGTCAGGTTCGAACACAATCTACACGGCAGACAGATTATTTTGTTAACTGCTTGTAAGCCCCTCGTACATCAATCAACGGATCGTCGAGTAGGTACTCTACTAGAGAGACTATGCACCGGGATTTTGTCAGTCATTCTACGACTGACATATGATATAGCTTAGATGCCAAAATTCCTATCTTTACAACGTGTGTCATAGACTGGCTACTCTCCCTCGACCTCAGCGGAATCGCTGCAGTGCAAGCTACCAATGCCGGCATCTCACAGCTCTCGGACGCTCATTCTTTCTTCACACATCTCCCCTTGCCCGATGGCTTGGGCAATGTCATTTGCGACGTATCGCAAAGCGCTTTCCGACCACCTACCCTGTCTGCTTTTAGACGGCGCATCAGTCACACCATACGCAATCTTTCCCATCCTGACATTAGTGCTTGCGTTACGTTTGTTACGGAAAAAGTATTATTGCCGAAAGCCAGTGGGTACGTGCAGCATGACACTTTCATGGCAACCCCACCATATTTGATAATAGCCACGTGTACATCAAGTATTTACCCGCAATCCGCCGTCTTCACAGTGAGTAGAGTCGGGAACGGCACATTTGACAATTATGTAGCGGGTATTTAACACGTTATTATCGCTTGGTATATCCTGTGCATGCTTTTTGTACCTCTTCACTATAACTCGGTCGTGGCCATAAACCCATGCACCAAAGAGTTATTTTCTTCTCACATCTCAGGTATACATGCACTTCCAGCTTTGAAAAACGTGGCACGCGCCAACCCCGGATCACCGACGCTTGTCGCCATCCTATCCCTTACCCGGAATACTAGCATCCTTCGTGTATCCCTCAGTACGCATGTACCTCCCGCTGTGGAAACCGTGGCACGCGCCACCCCCGGATCGCCGACGCCTGTCGCCATCCTCCCGGAAGTCCCAACCATGAGCACACGCTGCCCAACACGAAACTTATCAGACAAGTTGGTTACCAGCCCGACGACACGCCACTCAGCTTTTTCCAGGCGAGGCTGTTCGCCATCTACCCTGGGGATGCAGGAATTTCTCAGCACGAACTGTTTTCGAAGCTTCTGGTTCTTTGTTGTCAAGCCTACGGATGTGCCTACATCTGCTCCTACGCAATCTTTCCCATCCTGACATTAGTGCTTGCGTTACGTTTGTTACGGAAAAAGTATTATGGCCGAAAGCCAGTGGGTACGTGCAGCATGACACTTTCATGGCAACCCACTTTATTGTCTGTGACGTGAGTTACGCGTAGTCCACCCGTTTCTTATTTCGATAAATTCGAAACAACGATTGGGATATTCTACAGTACTGTAATTAACAACAATTACAACAAAAATAACTATACAAACCTTAATTGTATAGGAACGTCACAGCAACAATGGAGCCAAATACTCCAGAATCAAATTCAATTCAAACAAAAGACGACCTGATATAAAATAAGAAGAATCGATTTACCAAAATGTCGTCCAAACTTTCTGTGACAAGCAAAAATGACACTCAAAATAGCGTCCAAATTCAAGCAAAATACTGAAGCCCAAAATGGCAACCAAATTCCGCAACAATGACCGACAATGGCAGAAACAATAAATTAAAACAAACATTTGACCGAAGTCGTGTAAAGAAAAGATTTACAATAACAGAAATGATTACAAAAAGAAAAGTTTTATATCAAAATACTGTAGGAAAATTAAACACAAGCAAAATCTATTTCACAAAATTCAGGTTTTGTAACTAGGTTCAAAATAAAAGAAATGTTAAAGGGAAAGGAAGAATTTCAAACTACTTTGAACCTTACACCTCCGACCAAATTCTTTCTAGGGCCTAACTGTACAAACCCAGAATAGCAAATGACTTTATTTAGTGGCGAGTCACACACGCCACGTCGCATTGCCATCATTGGACACATGTGGCTTTTTATAGGGAAATAGTTTGCCAGACTAAGACCCACCACGTCCTCCGGTTCTGCCACCGTTCCTTACAAGAAGCTTATGCGTGCATTCCCAGCCGAACGAGCCTTGTGTATTTCATCCTCAAATAGCGACATCTTGCGCCATCTAAACAACTCTAATCTGCAAATTGAAATAAGTGTATCCGGTGTCCGAAACACAAATGGCTCATCGGGTACACAACCGAACGTCTTGCGCCAATCATATGAATTGTCACGCCGACCATCTGTCGCCCCCACTTCGGCTGATTCACTGTCATGTGAACCAGGCCTACTATTCATTTTGGCTGATTTGGTGTCAGGTGAACCAGGCTTAGTCTCCATCTGATCCGAATTAGTGTCGGGAAATTCAGTCACAAAATCCGACTGAGCTAATTCAGTGTCAGGTAACTCAGCTTCCTGATCACAACTGACAACACAAAGGTTAATATCCTCAGACGTTTCACACGCAGGCCTCTGCAATATCCAACCCAGCAATGTCTTCGTTGCGAACGGACGGCCTCTTCCACCGAGCCGCTGTTCTAACGCCCAGTGTGCTTCAGAAACGTCACAATCAATCAGCACTGTCACCGGCCGATCATGACCGTCAAATAATTCAACGCCCTTTAAATAATCATAACGTTTACGCACTAGTTGACGATTGAGACACATGCGGCAAGGTTTTTACGGTGTAAGCATTCGAAACCTGAATGAATTCTCCACCATCTGCAGAAAGAATATTTAAGTTCAGACGAGAGCAGTTCATCACCCGTTGTAAGGTTCAAAGTAGTTTGAAATTCTTTCTTTCCCTTCAACATTCCTTTTAATTTGAACTTAGTTACAAAACTTGAATTTTGTGAAATAGATTTTGCTTGTGTTTTATTTTCCTACAGTATTTTGATATAAAACATTTCTTTTTGTAATTATTTCTGTTATTGTAAATTATTTCTTTACACGCCTTTGGTGAAATATTTGTTTTAATTGTTCGTTTCGGCCATTGTCGGTCATTTGTTGTTGAATTTGGTTGCCATTTTGGGCACTTGTATTTAGCTTGTATTCTGACACCACTTTTGGGTGTCTTGTCTTTGATAGACATTTTGGACGGCAATTTTGGTAAGTCCTTTCATTCTATTTATATCTCAGGTCGTCATCGAACTTGTTTGCATTTGATATAGTTGATTCTGGAGTATTTTGGCTCCACTGTTTGCTGTACGTTCCTATACAGTTGAGGTTTGTATAATTATTGTTGTTGTAATTGTTGCTAATTACAGTACCGTATAACATCCGAATTGTGGTTTTGAATTTGTCGAACTAAGAAACGGGTGAAATACGTGTTACTCACGTCACAGACGTTACAGTACTCAACTGCCCAGAGTTGTAAGTGACACTTGAGCAGGGCACTTAGGCATACAAAATTTCTCAACAAAACTCTGCGAGATCAAAGTTGTATCAGAGCCATTATCAAGTAAAGCCACGACTGGAACAAGTCCAACTGGCGTGTCAATGTTCACTGTCAGGTAGCCTAAGCTTACTGCTGTACTGAGAGCAGTAACACTGCAGTTTATACTTTTCAGTTGCTCATTAGGACGATCATAATGCAGCGAAGAATGGTGTCGTCTACTACAACCTTCAACGGAACAAGTATTCGTAATCTTGCAATCGAATGCCCTGTGAGACCGGCATAAGCAAACGTAACATACTCCATGCTGCTTAGCCATATTCCATCTGGCTTTTACGTCAGCCTCCTGATAAACAGGACAATCTTCTATCTTATGAGGTCCTCTACATTGAAAACATTCAACCAGCATTGGCCTCGGTTCCCTCGTAGTCATAAACACCCTCCTTCCATCTGGCATTCTTGGTTTCTCTGATGGCTTCGAAGAGACAGATGTTCTATCTATTAGCATGCCAAATCTGCTCCTGGCAATTCTTGCTCTCCGAGATACGAACTCGGTCAGACTGGCAAAATCAACTTCTGACCCGTCAGCAAGCATTGTATCCGCTGCGTCAGCCCACTGCTGTTGTAACGCAACAGGGAAGCATTTCACTAATCCTTCCAAAGTTGTGACTGAATTCAAATCAGCGTCACACTTCATTTGCTTCAATGTGATTTGGCAATTTTCCATTTTTATGGCCAAATCAGACAAACCATCTACTTTGTTGGAAAGTCTTCTAGCTTCATCAAGCAACTCCTCTAATGTTGACCTGGCAATTACATGTGGTAGTCCAAACAAATCTTTCAAAATCATCTTTGCCCGCGTATAACCCTCAGTGGGTTGTAGCATGACACATGCATCAATTGCTTTTCGAGCCTTGCCCCGACAATAATACATCAAATACAACAGTCGCTGGCCTGGATCCATAAGCCTCGACTCAACGTAACATTCAAACTGTTTCAGGAACTTCCAATAGTCTATCGGATTACCGTCGAAGTAGGATAATTCTACTTTAGGCAATCCCATACTCATGTTCATCGCTGGTTGCAAATAGCTTACCGCCGAGTCGAACCCTTCAGTTTTGCTACTTGCACCGGCGATCAAGTTTACTTCTTCAGCGACTCCTCGTCGTTCCTTTGTCAAGCGCTCTATCGTTGATCTAGCAGCATCTAAATCGCGCTTTAATTGTAACACTTGTTGAGAACTCGCAATGCTATCATCATCGTTTTCCTTAGAAGCTATCTTAGAAGATATCTTAGGCATACTAGATGAAATATACAACAATGTTCCAAAACGACAAAAAATAAATAAAAAGGGGACGTCACCAAAGTTGTGAACAGGGATTGACTGTCAAATGTTCAATGTCACGACGATCGGGGAGTTCTTCGCCAATTTTGCTCAATATAGCTTCAATTGAACGAACCAAAATGCGTATTTTCTCCGGTTGAGACAAATACTGTACCAGTCAGAAGACAAGTTGTGATGCGAATCCAATTGAAACGATCCAACTTGAGCACAGAAACCGAATTGATGCAATTCACGAATTGAGTACTTCTCGCCAAGTTCGAGAAGAATCAAATTCCAAATTAAGTACTGTTTTGTCTGTGACGTGAGTTACGCGTAGTCCACCCGTTTCTTATTTCGATAAATTCAAAACAACGATTGGGATATTCTACGGTACTGTAATTAACAACAATTACAACAAAAATAACTATACAAACCTTAATTGTATAGGAACGTCACAGCAACAATGGAGCCAAATACTCCAGAATCAAATTCAATTCAAACAAAAGACGACCTGATATAAAAATAAGAAGAATCGATTTACCAAATTGTCGTCCAAACTTTCTGTGACAAGCAAAAATGACACTCAAAATAGCGTCCAAATTCAAGCAAAATACTGAAGCCCAAAATGGCAACCAAATTCCGCAACAATGACCGACAATGGCAGAAACAATAAATTAAAACAAACATTTGACCGAAGTCGTGTAAAGAAAAGATTTACAATAACAGAAATGATTACAAAAAGAAAAGTTTTATATCAAAATACTGTAGGAAAATTAAACACAAGCAAAATCTATTTCACAAAAATCAGGTTTTGTAATTAGGTTCAAAATAAAAGAAATGTTAAAGGGAAAGGAAGAATTTCAAACTATATTGAACCTTACACCCACCATATTTGATATTAGCCACGTGTACATCAAGTATTTACCCGCAATCCGCCGTCTTCACAGTGAGTAGAGTCGGGAACGGCACATTTGACAATTATGTAGCGGGTATTTAACACGTTATTATCGCTTGGTATATCCTGTGCATGCTTTTTGTACCTCTTCACTATAACTCGGTCGTGGCCATAAACCGATGCACCAAAGAGTTATTTTCTTCTCACATCTCAGGTATACATGCACCTGCAGCTTTGAAAAACGTGGCACGCGCCAACCCCGGATCACCGACGCTTGTCGCCATCCTATCCCTTACCCGGAATACTCGCATCCTTCGTGTATCCCTCAATACGCATGTACCTTTCGCTGTGGAAACCGTGGCACGCGCCACCCCCGGATCGCCGACGCCTGTCGCCATCCTCCCGGTAGCCCCAACCATCAGCACACGCCGCTCAACACGAAACTTATCAGACAAGTTCATTACCAGCCCGACGACACGCCACTCAGCTTTCTCCAGGCGAGGCCGTTCGCCATCTACCGTGGGGATGCAGGAACTTCTCAGCACGAACTGTTTTCGAAGCTTCTGGTTCTTTGTTGTCAAGCCTACGGATGTGCCTACATCTGCTCATACTGGGTTCATACTAAGAACATGTCAGACGGACGATTCCCGATAGCAGCTCGTTCACCACATGTGATTCAGCTTCGGCAGCATGTTCACTCCATGTGAGACGTGACTTGACTTAGTACTTATCGGTTTTCGCGTATGCTACCCTAGTCACCACCGACAATCGATCCACACAGATCAAGTGCCTTGGCTGAATCAAAGTTACTTGTTGCTGAGAGACTATGTTCTAGCCTGGAACGACCTGACACCGCTTGACCAGTTCAATTGTCAATTCCTGATCAGAAGTTTTCTCTGACCAGACTTCTTGAAAGGGGGCTGCGTAACAAGATTGTTTCACTGTACGTAACAATTGACCTTGATAACTCACTTTCCGTTGATTCGTGTTCCGTGATGGAATCCGCTGCACCTTCGTGCACCTTTTGACTACCGCGATGAACCTTTCATCTCCTATGCCTTTTCTCCAACATTCTTGGGGACATTATTGTAGTGGTCAGTCCACTACAAGTGTAAGGTTGCCTAAGTTCTAGGCATATTTAATCAATGCAGTTACTTTTACTTTTACTTTTGTGCGACTATCTCCTCCTGGAGGATGAGTCGGCTTCAATGCACGTGACTTGTATCACTTTTGCCTATACTTTTTTTACCTTATTTAGTATCTTTTTGCCCTCCGTTTAACTTAAAGAATAATTATCCTCACTAAGGATCTGCAAAGTGTTGTGAACCACTCTAAACTCTTTATCTTCGCTGATGACATAATAGTCGTCCTATCATTTCCACCTCATGAAATGCCACAAACTCTGATATCCCTTAACACTGATCTTGCATCTTTATCAAGCTGGGGCGCACAATGGGGATTAGAATTTTCGGCTCCTAAGACACACTATATGGGATTACGCTGCTTAATCCCCTGTGACACACTTACATTAAATGGCTCAACCATAACTCCTTCTGCAGAAGTTAGGGATCTCGGATTTAGGTATTCCTCTTCTCTGAACTTTAATGAGCAAGCAAGACATCTCCTCACGAGAGCACGACAAAACTTTGGTTTAATTGACCATAAATTCCTCTTACGTGAAAGTAAAATTGCACTATATAAAATGAAGGTCCTGCCAATTCTTGATTATTGTAATATCATATATTCCCACATGGGGAGGCGTGATTCTTTTCTCTTAGAGAGACTTCAACGTAATTTCACCAAAATAACTTTGGGTTATTCTAACCCTTTGCCTTATCATGAAAGGTGTAATTTGCTGAGTGTCGAACCACTATGGCTACGCAGAATTCGTCTGAATCTGCTTCTTTTCTTCCGAATCATTACTCAACAGCGAGGTAAGCTTCAGTCTGGCATGCTCTTTCGCGACTATATTCAATATGATCTGCGTAATCGAACAAGGCTATTGAATATCCATTTGTCTCGCGCTAAAGTTAGACGTAACTTCTTCTTAATTAGATATGCACAACTTTGGAATTCTCTTCCTCTTCATTTCCATATATGCACATCTACAGGAAAATTTAAAACGCTTGTAGAAACTCTTACCGTTCACTCACTTTCCAACATCCTTAGGATGAACTCTTCTCTAGATATTCTATACTCTCATAGGATCCCAATTTTCTAATTCGACATCTTTCTCCACATATTAGTATTTCATAATGTCTTATGGTATTCTCTGGATAACTGGCCATTCAAGTGTCAGTGTACCGGACCCTAGATATGTTGTTACACATCTTCATCGTAACCGTGCGTTTTATAATCATTTTTACCATATAACCATATACTTAACCGTTATCTGCGTATATATCTGCATATATTAGTATATCATGAGGTCAGATAGTATTCTCTGGATAACTGGCCATTCAAGTGTCAGGTTACCGGACCGTAGAAATGCTTTTACACAAATTAATCTCAACATTGCCTTCGATAACATTTTCTATACACCATTATGTATATAACTGTCTTTTATTTCTCATGAGGCCTAGAAATGTCTCATTTTTTATCTTAACGTGCAAAATATTAAAAATCTACCAAAAAAATGAAAAAAACGTAAAAAAAAACTAAAACTAAAAAACATTGTTTTTTTAAATGTACATTCTTATTTCTTAAATGATGTACTATTTCACTTTGATGACCTCTCACCGTGCTGGTGAAGATAAAATCTTTCATTATATTCCAGTGTCTTCGAATAACGAACCATCACTGTAATTGGCTCGAAATCTATCCGCCCGAGATTTGGTCCGTATGCGATTCATTCTCCTGCAGATAACGAAAATCCGGTCGACAATTCTTCAAGAGTATTGGAGCACAGCACCCTACTGCCTCCTCCCTGCTATTAGCCACAACCGCTCTCACCCCCCAAAATTTCTTAGATTTTCTTATTCCGATGGATATATGTTCCCTTTTCAATCTCCTCATTCAAACTTTCCGTAAAAACATGAATTTATCAATATATAATTTATTTATCAATTTTTTATGACAACTTCATTACAATTCGCACCACTTTTCCCATTATTACCTTTCATTTCTGTTCTCCATTTATTTCTTGCAACCTTGCCATTCGTAAATCTTGACATAATTTAAATGAAATTTTATTTCTGTTAGACATTGATAATTTTTTTCTTACCTACTGTATATTAATTTCCCTTATTGAACGGAAAAAAATGTTTAAAAATCCCGCTCACTTCGGTCACTTGTATTGTACTATTTTCTTTTGCTGTTCACATTTTGATAAACTGATTTTGTTTTGCATGCCTTGGATATCCAAGAATATATTATTATTATTATTATTACCTACATAATTAATGTCTGTTATAATAATATAATAATATATATATATATATTCTTGGATTGACTGAAATTTTGAATTCAACCTCAACGTGGTATTTTGCTTCTTACGAATCCTTTGGTTTGTATTTATTTGATTTTCACCGGATTTCAACATGGTTATGACTAGAAAATCTGCAAAAGTAGATAATACAGCACATACTGTCACAAAGATGCAAGGGAATCGGAGCCCCGCTGCTCGCTCGGGCGACTCTTGTCTGGTATGCGCTAATCAGGTTGCTGATAATGCAAAAGCAGTACAATGTGAAATATGTCTCAAATGTATGCATATTCGATGCGCAGGAATGAAGCCAGAGACGTATCAGTGGCTTCAGAATATATCATGCGATGTTATTCGGACTGTATGTAAGATATGCCTTCCACCATCAAGTGTTGAGCACGGAAGTAGTCAGAATAAAGTCGTAGCTGAATCTACTAAATCCGCTAAAGTGCCTGTTGGAGGTGACATAAACATTGACCCCACCTCAGCTGAGGATAGACACCACCTATCTGTGGAGAAAACTTGCATGCCATTCGCTTCCTCGACTATAAGCCGTTTACAAAATGGTATTAGTATCGAGGATCCATTGAACGTGCAGGAACTGGACGTTTGCTTGCCTTCAACACCGTTTGCTCAACAGTCAGGAAGGAATAAGACTTATGCAGATGTGACGTCGAAGGGTCTACACAGTGATCCGGGCTATGAAATATTGTCACGGCGATTGAGCAAATAGAGGCTCAGCTAAATGTAGTGGAAGAAGTACCTACTTCTGACAATGCTTTTAGATCTCCGGTCTCAAAGAAGCCACTTTTGGATTCTCGGAAGAGATGCCTTATTATGGTAAATGTTCCTGAGCAAACCGGGGACATGGCTGAAATACGCTTACAGCAAGAGCGAACATTCCTACAATCAACCTTTTCAAAGCTTTTTGATCAAGAGAGGAAGGAGTTATCATCATTTCTGCATTCCGACTTGGCCGGAAGAAGGAGGATGATAAACCGCGGACGCTGAAAATTGTTTTAGCTTCAGATGAGCAAGTTCAGATGGTACTAAGACGCGCTCATCGTCTTAAGGGTGAGCCATTCAAGATACTACGCGACCTATCTCCGGAAGATAGAATCAAAATGAAAACAGCTACCCAAGAATTGCGAGCACGCAGGGAAGCTGGCGAGGTTGATCTCCATATTGTGGATTTTCGGGTAGTGAGGAGGAGGCCGCAAATTCGTTGGAAGCCACTGTCAATTCAACCCCAGTTAATAATTCTGTGAAGCGATTTCGAGTATTGCTTTTCAATGCGAGAAGTCTACGCAATAAACTTGATGAGGTTAGTGAAATTGCCTGTCGGCGACAGCCAGATATCATTGCTGTTACGGAATCGTGGTTAACAATAGATATATCTGATATGGAGTGCGCACTACCACACTATACGCTTTTCAGAAGTGACAGAGTAGCTTCGAGATCTGCCGGTGGCGTTGCCGTATACTTCAAAGAGCACCGGATTGTGGAAGTATTGGAAAGGTTTCAAAATGATGCTGGAAATGCCGAAAGCCTCTGGTGTAAGGTGAAGTCTAGCTCTGGAGCTGCATCACTTGGAGTCATTTACCGCTCACATGGCGCTTACGTTCCTGTGTTGTGTGATCAAATCAAACGGTATGGTATCACTGGTGACTGTATCGTTCTTGGAGACCTGAATGCTCCTGATATAAACTGGGCGGATTTAGTTTCGAGGGGTGAACCGTTCCAACGAGAATTCCTAGATACGATTTTGGAGCTGAATCTGGTGCAGAATGTAAAAAATCCTACGAGGATATGCGTCGGGCAAGTTCCTTCGATATTGGATTTGGTGGTCACACCTAGATTCTCTGATGTTACGAATCTGTCTATTGAGACCCCCATTGGCTGCAGCGATCACTGTTCTTTATGGTTCGTTTGGAATCGGGGTCTTCAACCGAGAATACGTACGCATGCCCGGAGAAACTACTGGAAATTAAACACAACGAGTCTAATCACGTCTGCAAACGCGATGGACTGGTCACTCCCTTTATCTACGAATGTTGATATCTGTTGGTTGGACTTTTTGGGTAAAATAAGATCGCTTGAAAATCATGCCCCATGGATGAATGGAAGATCCCCCGCTAAGGGACCGCCGTGGTTTGATAACGTTATCCGTAAATACATGAAGATAAGAAAGCGGTTATGGCGGAAGTTTTGTTCTAGTGGATGCACCGATGACTATGTAACCTACAAAGTTATCCGCAACAAGTGCACCTACCTCAAAAGAGAAAAAGGCAGAACTATGAAACTCGCTTGGTGGACGAAGCCAACTCGATGCCGAAACGCTTGTTTGCGTACATAAGACGTAGAACGAAAGCTTCTCAACGAGTACCTTGCTTGAGATCTATGGGAGGTTCGACTGAACATGAAGATGAACGTAAAGCATTTCTTCTCGCCGCTCAGTACAATTCGGTTTACACAGAGGAGACGTTTCCCATTCCTCTGCTTCATGAGAGCAACGCCGAAATGACGGATATCTCGATCTCGCCAG